>KL279914.1:60437-115238 GCA_000699545.1 Podiceps cristatus | reverse complement strand
CCCAACTCTTCAGCCTCCAGCTGTAAGCATCGCTCGCTCCCCTCCTCCTCTCTTGCCGGGGCCAGCACCTTCATTTGGTGACTACTGCAGCGTGCTAGCCAGCTCAGCCGGCAGCTCTGGGACCAGCCTCCCCTCTACCCCGGCATTTCACCACCATGAATCAGTACCCGGAGATCAAGACGAAACAAAAAGCGCCTGTTTTTGGAAAAGCCAGTCCTGAGGACTTTTCCCTTTCCTATAATAAGCATACAGGTATAAACACCAGCAAATTCCAAATTCTGCCTGCAACAAAATGGTGAGGGATGTTGAGTATATGGGCCTCAGCATTCTGGGGGAGATGAGAATTAATAATTCAACAGACGCATACCTCACGTTGGCTTAATGCATTTTGAACCCCGTCTTCTTGCAAACATCTCCTTGAAGGAGGGGGGCTGGCGATTAGAGGCTTCCATATTGTGAGCGGATAAGGAAACCCAGAAAGGGTAATTCATACTAAAATGGCAATCTGTACCCCTCATAAGCTCCCACCCACCACAACGCTGAATATGAGAGCGCAGTCTCTTATGTGTGTATATATATGGAGGAACCTCATGCATATTATTTTGCAGATACGCTCCCACAGGGATCTATCCTTACCTAACCCTGACCCTCAAAACCAGCAAGACAGCTGGGGTTCGCCCAGAACGTGCCTGGGGGCACAGAGATGAGAATTAACCACCAGTTGGATATGCTTTGAGATTAGTCCCTTCCAGTCTGGGATGTGCTCATACCGACCTGCTCCTTCTAAACTAGCAAAGAGAGCACTGGGGAGTTCAGGAGTCCGGTGAGAGGGGTTGCTTGGGCTCCTGAACAAGGAAAATTTTACTAATAGCAAGGTACCAGCCCCTCATTCACAGGCAGAAAACACAAATACCTACAGGGCAAGCTACCAAGCCTGCCTAGGAAGGGTAACCAGTCACTAATGCACACACATCCCTCTCCCTTTTCCTCTCCCGAATGACAAGGAATTTGCATTACACTGGGGGGGAGGACAGGACAATGACTCCCCTGGCACCACATGCAAACCTCTTGTTTTGTGCTTCTGTGCACGAAAAGATGGCAGCAGCAACAAGGCAAACCACCCTGCCCTCATGCCGCTCCCAACATCCCGAAGAGCATTGTAATTCCTATCCACAGCTTATCAGAAAGAAGGAAAATCAACTAAATAAAAAAAAAGTTTAAAAACGGGCAATCCAAAGGGCACCTGGATTCTAAAGGATGCGGCTCAGTCCCTGGCTTTGACGTCACTGCCTCGTGGACTGCATCAGAGGTACGAACCTTTGCAGCATCAGTTAACGGAACATATATAGGAAAACACGACAGAAAAAGCTGTAGGGGAGTAAGAAGAAATGAGAGCTGGAATGCTCCAGCCGTGGATGAAAAAGCACAGGGAAATAGGAGAGCGCAATCTGGTCCACTCCATGAAGAGCCCCGATTCCCTGTTCCTCATTTTGCCAAACACTTACTATGGCGTATCTGAATTCTCAGGGGACCATTTTATTTATTTTTTAAGACTCCTTTTAACCAAACTATTTTACATTTGTCTTGTGTTGTGATTCAACTCTGTATTAAAAAAAAGCCTATGACAAAATGTTTTCCTTTGAACTCAGGAGATGTCAAAAATCCCTACTGGGAATGTAAGCCCAGCATAAAGCCTATCTGAGTAACAGAGTTAGAGGGAGCTGAAATGCTGTTCCAAATTTCCAGACATGAATGAAGTCAACCCTCCCCGCATACTGAAATTTAGGCCAATTACGCTGTCACCTTTATCGGGGTCAGACAGAATTATCACTAGGCCACTGAGGCAGAGCAAGATACCAACTACAAAATAGTTGTGTGCCTCAACTGAAAGGCAAGAGAAAACTGCTACTTAATACATGAACAACAAAGCATGCAAAAATTAGTTTTGGAAACTAAAATTCTAAAGCTTAACAAAATGATCAAGGTTTTTTAAAAATGTTTTCTTCTTCAGGTTTTTCTTCCTATTCTAGTCTTCCATTAATTCAGACATCATGTTCACTTCTCCCTTAGCCTGCAGCAAGAACAGATACTTTTCTCCAAGTCAAGCATATAGACCTCTAAATGTTTTTAAATATAAAAGAACTACATAGTTGCACACCAAATCAGAAGTGACCCGTTGCTCTCCAGCGTCTCATAAAACAGACTGCAAAACACGGTTTAAATTGTCTCTCCTCTGCACAAATGTCACGCAACACGTTTGACATCTGCATTCTAACGGTGCAGGAGAGGTTGCACTCCTCGGACAACATCCACAACGACAGCTGCTGGACTCAAACAGTCTTACAGTACAGGGCTGGTAGGACAACGAGGCTTAAACCTACGGATGCACAAGAAAAGTTTTGAGTGGAAGTGGCTCTAGAGCCCAACAGTTTAAAAATCCAAGTTCTGTACTTTTAAAAACTAAGAACATTTCAATTTTACCACTTACGTTTAACTTTAAAACATTATTTATGACAGAATTCTGCCAGCATTATTGTTTGTACTGCTCACTGAAGCGGTAGTGTTTACTGTTCACTATAACACAATTTTAAGAAAAATGCTGTGGGTAATTATTGCTGTGAAGTAGCATTAGGAAATCCCACAGCTTGCCAGGTCAGGCAATGTCGACAGACATCACC
The DNA here is from genome assembly GCA_000699545.1 of Podiceps cristatus. Classification (NCBI taxonomy): domain Eukaryota; kingdom Metazoa; phylum Chordata; class Aves; order Podicipediformes; family Podicipedidae; genus Podiceps; species Podiceps cristatus. The sequence continues at coordinate 112,560 of KL279914.1, read as the reverse complement.
GTTATATTTTACAAAGTGGCTACCGTGGCTATTGCCCAGCCACAACACAAGATCTAATGCCATCTTACAATTTGTGCTTCCCCAATGAAATGTATTCGATTCTGCAGTCTCCTGCTACTACGTGTAAACAGGGAGCTATAAATAACCAAAGAAGAACACAGAACAAGCCGGTTAATGTTTGCATGTGTGTTACTTGCAGGTCCCATATTTCACCCCGAGAAACAAATATCACGACAAGATACACAAAGCCGTTATGTTCTGACTAACAGAGCTCAGATGGCGTGTTTATCAATGTGATGATAATGCCATTGCAAAGCTGTAGTTAAGGTTATGCGTCAGGGTTTCTATTATAAAGAGATTACAGCTGGGCTGGAAAAATTTGCTGCTGCATGCTGAAATTCAGCACCCCAGGTTTTAACTGGAAACTGAGGTTCCCGGTTTAGTCATTGTCTTTACTGCAGAAATGTAAAATAAAGCTGTTTCTAAAAGCATGCAAGAACAACATCTAGTACAAAAGCACGTGTTCAATCCATTTAAGAATTTCAAACTGAAACCTCATGGGCTTCAGAAAGGCAGGATGACCCTGATAAAAACTGTAAATTCATAACTGCTACTAATATGTCTCCTCTCAGGTGATGCTTCAATCAGGTTTAGATCAAATTTATTTTCTCTAAATAAAATCCATGTGCTCTTTCATTCCCTTCCCGTGACTTCCACCTGGTTAATTAGTGAAGAGGATGTTGTAATGCAATATATTTACAAACCCACAAACACAGAGCCTTTTCTGTTCCTTCTTAATCCAGGAAATAAGGACTTTTTTTCCTCAATATTTTTAAGAAAATCTCCTCTATAGACCATGTCCAAGAACAGCATGTTCTTGCAACCTTGTCCTTAAGTTATAAGCATATAAAAATGGAAGATTTAGTTATCATGAAAGCAGTAGACACAGTCAATGTTTTGAACGGCCTAAGGTTTTCTAGGCAGATGCCAACTGAAGTTGTCACCATCTTCCATATTTAATAGGCCTTTTTAAGTTTTATAGTAAATGCGGTAGGGAGATTTATGGGGTTTTAATAGTTAACAGCAAATAAACGCTAAATGCATAAAAGCATCTTTATTTCCTAGATTTCACAAGATGAAAAATTACGGCAGTTACTCTGAAAAGAAAATGAGATTTAGTTATATCTGCAACACTTTTAAAGTGTCCAGCACATTTACAGATTGCCCCAAACAATTTTTTTATCATGCAGACCTTGTATATGCACTCTAGCTGAATTTCCGCGCACAGGGTACCTTTTAATTAAAGCTTGGCTGAGTTTTAACATTAGAATTTGCTCATGTGCGTACAGTGCAAATAAAGGCATTTGCTGATAATGTTAAGTGATATATACTGTCCTCTAGAAACAGAAGTATTTTGATAGTTTCCTTAGGAAGACATAGTTTAACCTAAAGATGTCCAGTATCTCTTACAACAAATAACTTGTGTTATTCACTTCACTCTCCCCCCCAGACCTGTATCTTTACCTCAAAGGAATTCTGTATGCTCAAGAACAGACAAGACTAGGTACTGCCTTGAAAAGTAACTGCATCGAGGGCAAAAAGAGGTACTTTAAGAAAAAGCAGCTGTCACGCATATCCAAGCTCTTCTCAGAATCTACTGCAGACAGACAGGATGCGTATTTCCCTCTTTCCACGAGCTGCTTTGTTCCCCGAACGCTCTTACCCAGAAGAGTCCAAGTGCCCTGTGCCGCTGCAGCGGCCGGGCCGGGGGCAGAGAAGGGAAGGTCCCGGGACAGTCCCACCGCCCGGCCCCGGCCGCCTCCAGCCTCAGCTGGCAGCCTTTCCCTCCAACAGCCCGGGCTGGCGGCTGGGTTAAAGCTGGGGGAAAACACTTTCAGGCCCTGAGCCCAGGAAGGCTGCACGGTGGAGAGATGGACAGATGTTCTGACCGGCCAGAGAGAGAACAGCATGGTCAGAGACTTCCACAACACAATTTTAAGCCACACAAATTGCCAACTAGAGAGCAGAGAAAGCTACAGAAGAGAGGAAAAGACCCTTTTCTAGGGGTACAGGAGAGGGCAGAAGGGAGACATGCCACACAAGTTTCTTAGCCTAAGAGCGCACATCCTCAGAGCAATTTTCCATGAACGAGGATGGGTCCCAAGGTAAAAATATTCTAGGTTACAACAGCAGAATGAGGAACAAGCATGATGACTCAACAAAGCTCACCTGAAACCTTCGGTTTAAAAAAAAAAAAAAAAAAATTAAAAAACCCCCAAAAACAGTCCACTGGGAAAGAGGAACTATCAAGAAAAATCTACACTCAGGCCTCTGCTATGTTCGTTTAACATGCCCTGCTGCTGGGAGACAGGATATGCTTCAACCTCATGTGAACTTCATTTTATTGTTTCCTGTCACTACCGTAACTCTGCTTAATGTTTTTTTTAAATTTCATTTTGAAGTAGCAAGCAGTTTTACCCTTAGCATGAGATCCCTGTGCTGTTGTGTGTTACATCAGTTAACAGCAAGCTTGCAAAAGCTGCCTAGCTGCCAAACTTGTTTAATAGAAAGACACCATAAGCCTTCCCTAAACGTCTCTGCATGTTGTTCCACAGACCTTGGCACTGTATCAGAGATGTCTGCAGATCTCAAGCATGCAAGCAGAGTAGTAGATCTTTGCAGAAATATCTGTGTTCCCACTGTTCCCTCGGTATTATCTGCCTTGAGCCTACATCGTCTCAGATGCTCTTAGGTTATGGCTCTGTCCCATCTCTAAGCACAGCTCTTTGTCTGCTCCTGCAGGAAGTAAGGCTGTCACCAGCTTACAATTTAGAGTCACTCCCCGAAGAGGCTGCACTGAAGCACAGGTCATGATTTGAAGGACCTTATTCTCTTCCTTGACACAGCCATGCAAAGGTATGAGAAACTGCTCACACAGTCTGGCAACCGCTTGAAGACATCTGCAACCACTTACTACAAACCTCTGTTGCAAGAGACCTCTGTTGTAGGGGAACGCCTGTGCTTTGATGACCACTGACACTACACACACAAGCTCTTTCATGATCCGTTTGGCTTGCAGAAAGTTGTGGAATAACAGCAAGTAAAGATCCTCTGCTGTACTTGGCTCACTGTACTCGGCATCAGCTAGCCACGGCAGTCGAGCATGACCAGTAATAAATGCCAGCCAACCCCCTGCAGTGCCAGTTCTTGCTGCTTAATTACGAACTACAGATTTTGAAGTCACTGGTTTTGAGGCAAGTTTGTTTGTCGGTTTTGTTTGTTTAACAGTCCCTTTGCACAACTGTAAACAAGTAAACATTTATTAAACTGTGCCACAAACATGTTTCCAGACTTCCAGTCTGGAAGGCACGCATGCAGGTGATCATTTTGTAGAGCAAGACTGGAAGAGAATAATCATATACATGTATGTGGGGGTATGTATAGATACCTTTTTTTGATACCGTTTTTGGTGAAAGCATCCCTTACCTCTGAAATACACTTACTTGATTTGCTTCTTCATTCAGCGGATTTTGACCTTAGTTCAAAATACACACCAAAACCAAATTAATCTTTCTTTTAAAAGAAAGATACGTGTCTATTTTTCTTGTCAATTTATTCTAATGAAATAATTCCATCTTGTCAAGACAAAACTGTCCTCTAACCTTTGTGGTATTTTGATAATAAAATTCTTTTTCACCAAGTCCTCTTACTCAAAGATATTACGGAAAACCAAAACCGATTTTGATGGTATTCATTAGATACCAATCTCTATTAACAGGCATTAATGTTCTCATTGAATATTCAAAGCGCCTCTTCAGAGTGCACTGCTGGTCATCTATGTGTGATAATAATCTTATATTCCTTAGGCTATATGACCGTAAGATCAAGTATCCTCTATAAACAAGCTGAAAGGCTTAAAGGTGCTGAACAACTAGCTTTCCCTCCTAATCGGATCGCTTGGTCTTCCTGAAAAATTACACTGAAAAATTAAACCCTACCTCAAACGGTACAGGATTCACCACCGCAGCGTTACACAGCTGCAGAGAGGCACACAACATCCCGAGTCCGCGTTCCGTACAGCCAGAGCCGTGTACACAAAGTCATTACGCAGCCTCCCTCAAGGGAATGCCAAAAGATCCTGAAATGATAATGATCCCCCTTCCATGGTGCTGCACTGTTGGCTTTTGTTTTGAACAATAGATCTCCCATGATACCTCTCGCTTGCTGAAAATATTGGTATTAAGTGAGCATGAGCACAGCTGTGTGTAAATTACATATATAAACAGATTAGATTTGTATATTTATACTGGATGCAAACACATTAATAGACATTTGCATACACAGTGGGCTAAATGAGATTGCATGCAGAGCAGGATTACTAGTTGCAAACACATTTATTTAGAATTTTCAATAAAGTATTTATACTGCCATTCAAGAGGTCAAAGTGGATTCATCATCCTTTCTCTCCTCTTTGCCTTCGTAGAAGTATGCAAAAATGCTCTTGTCAACATGCTTTCCACGTCTTGCCAATCCCTCGTCACAACTATTCTGGAAAAGGGACCTACAAGCCCGCAGAACAAACGGAACTGGGGTGCTTACCTAAAGGTTACCAAATTTTCATCCCTTGAGTTTATTGAAGGTCATGTTTTGTTTGGGTTTTTGGGGGGTGTTTTTTGTTTCTTTGTTTTGTTGTGTTGAGGGGGTTTTGGGTGGCTTTTTTTGGGTGTTTTTTTGAGGGGGGTGGGGGGAGTTCTACATTCGACCACAGCATAAACGACTACCTAAGACGCCAGATTACAAAACTCTTCTTTCCTTTCTCTGTTTAATGCCAGGGATCAACACAAAAGTCTGTAAGAGAGGCAACATGATATCGAAGGTGACACAACAGCTCTCAGACCTTTCCAAAGCTGGGGGAGAATTCAACTATTCCTTCACCCCAGGCTTTGGGCTGTCAGGGTGCTGCCGACCTTATGTGCTAACCCCACCTTTATTTTACCATCAGTATTTTAACAGAGCTCTTTATAAAAAAAGATTTCAGCTTTACCCAAAGCAGTAGGCAAAGCTTTGATTCACTTTCTGCATTGTACCTGTTTCTATTTGAGAGCCTAGATGAGGAAAAAAAAAACAAACCAGCAAAAAAAAAAAATCAATTATGTCTAAATGAGGACCTTTATTTTTGCTCTAATTGTGCCCTCTGATTATTGGCTCTGGGTGCTTTCACTGCACAACCCCAGATAATGCTCTCAGGCCAGCCAGTCTCTTTCTCTCGCCTTCACATTTCACATCGGTTCCTGTTAAAAGGTCCAGTCCTGCCTCTTGGGTTCACCACGCTCGCAGCCCCGCCGATAAATCATCTACCAACCTGCTCTTGGAAATGCACTGGCCACGGTGCGATGGCTCAGGCCCGGGTTGCCAAGCAACCTGCGCAAGAGGGATGTCTGAGAACCGCTGACAAATAGCCAAGTGGCTGCAACAACAGACTTCTCTCTGTCAAAAACGTGTTTGGGGGAGAGAAGTGCCTCCCCCGCCTCTGCTCTGCGCGAAACACTGCGTGATTGTAAAATCAAAATCAAAAGGCTATTGTAATGAACACACACTTCCTGCTCAATTACTAATTGTTAAAAAGCTGCGGGGAGGCTGCGATCACACAGCGTATGGCAACAGAAATGTGATCCGGTAAACGAGATAAAGTCAACAGCACGCCAAGAAACCTGATCTAAGAACAGCCTGCAGTGGCACATCAGAAGCTGATGCACAGATCAAAAAAACCCGCTGGATATTAAAGCAGCAGCAGCAAAAAAGAAAACCTGACTCTACTTTTCCTGAGCTCTAGAAGGAGTATTTGATAAACAACCTTGACTCTCTGAGAAAACAATTCGTGGATTATTACAAGCATTATAGGACAAGGAGTAACGGGACAAGGGGCAATGGTTTTAAACCGAAAGGGGGGAGATTTTGACTAGACACAACGAAGAAATGTTTCACACTGCGAGTGGTGAAGCCCTGGCACAGGTTGAAGCCCCAGCCCTGGAAACACTCAAGGCCAGGCTGGATGGGGCTCTGAGCAACCTGATCGAGTTGAAGATGTCCCTGCTCACCGCAGGGGGTTGGACTAGATGGCCTTGAAAGGTCCCTTCCAACCCAAACTGTTCTATGATTCTGGGATCATTATCCATCCTAATGCTACTGCAGCTGCCTGGTCCCCCATTTCAACAGAAAGATGAACAGGCAGGGACAAGCGAGCACTCTAGCTCGAAAACTGCTCAGTTTACAATTTACTTCTCTCTAACAAGTAAGGGTGGGAAACGAAGGCATTCATTTCTCCAAGCCAGGTCTGGAGAACTCGCCCCCTGGCACCACTAAAACAGAGGGTCAAGCTGCTGGAAGAGCTTCCCAGAAGAGCAACAAGTCGTGAGCCTCCAGAAGCTGGAAATGCACAACCGGTGGGGACTCCACATACCTCTCCTCTGAACGGCAGCACAGACAGGCAGTTATATTTAGCATGCAGGCAAGCATTTCCTTATTCTGCTAAACTTAATCACTTCCACCAGCAAGAAACCAGGTTGGCCAACTTGACCACATTTATGTTTAAATGTCCATGACAGACCTTCTGCTGACAGACATAAGGGTCCACCTAAGCAGGCACGACAGGCAGATCCAGATCTGTGCAACACTCCAGCTGCTCACAAAACCTCCCTGAGACACTTGCTCCTTCGTGATCTTCAGAAAACAATCATGTGGCATGTGTCCATAAACCAGGTCTCACGCAGCGAGTCTAAGACTCTCCCCTTCCGCGGACACAAACCTTAAAACCCACCAAACTGGAGATTGACTTCATTGACAAAAACCAGAGCTTTCTATTTATGTCACAGTATTGGGAGATTATTGTCTCCTATAATCAACAGTTTCTCAGTGCTGCAAACAAAGCTAAAATGATTTCAGTCTGGTTTTACATCAATGATTTTTTCAAAGATGCATTTTAAGAGTTAAAGAGAACAAAGGTCTGGCACAGTTGTGACCCAGAGAAGCAAAACAATATGCTGTTGCCAAGAGACAACAGAAAGCTTTTGATTATACTTCAGATTGCCTTTTTCTGTACACAAAGAGATTAATTTCTGATTGTTACTTTAAACTGCTGTTAAAATGCTAATATACAAAAAGCCTTCTTATACATCAAAACTAAAGAGCAAGTAAAAAGAAAAAGTTGGACAGTATGTTCCTTTTCAAGGACATACCTCCTTTCCCACATGACATCTGAAAGTATCTCCCTTTAACATAGATAAGTAGTAGAAATTCAGCACTTAACCTGCAAGTTTCAAGCTAAAAAGTAAACCTATTTGCTTTTAATTTCTCAAACTCATGCTCACCCAAAGTTGGTAAAAATGCATTTTCTAAAGAAATTATTCATTGTTACAATTGTTGTTGTTGGGTTTTTTTTGAACAGGATGAAACAAGTCTAAGTATAGAAACTAAAAGCAAATATAAAACCACATATAAGTAGCATATGTAATACGAACCAAAACAGAAAAGCAGTACTTGTGGAATATAAACAAAAAAAAAAAAATGTCCCACTATACCACCTTTCCTCCAAAGGAACGGTTCTCATGCATCAATTTGGAATATTAACCTCTCTCTTCCTCACATACTCTGAATCTCAGATACCTGTACCAAGATGCACTGCAATGCCAGTGCGTTCTTAAAGTTATGAATATTTCCTTGATTAATGCCCACAGCGGAACGTGTATCATCTTCCACAGGGCTGAAGATGTTCCTTATGTCTCCTTGCCACTACTGGGCAGAAACAAGCCCAGAGGAAAATCTCATCTATTAGCCTCTCTCTAAATTTCATCCTCCTCGTTCCGTTTTTCTTCACAACAGGGTTTTTACTCAACTTACAATACCGCCGGGAACCCCACTCTGCCTTCTAACACAACGTGGATCTCCATTAACTCATCGATACTAAAATGCCCATTCTAGGCAATACCTCGGGTGGGTGAGCACAGATATACCCCAGCCCCCAACCCGAGACACAGTTCAGCAAGATCAGACCAGAAGGCTAATAACTAACGTGAGGATTAACACAAAATAAGCTTCCACTTCAACTTTTAGTAAAAGATCAGAACACTTCCATTTTCTCCATCTTTTTCCCCAGAAAATTTTCTTTTTTGGTTAGATGGATCATAAGAGTTCTGAAAACACATGTCCGTTTACTCAAGTTTACCGCTATTATGCAAGCCTGAAGTTGTTCTCTCTCACTGTGACATTTTTGGTCCTTTCAGCCAATTTGTAACACTAAGCACAAAAGTGCTGCACTCAGACTACTCGAAATACACTGTATGATCCTTCCAGGACTTGAACATAGTATTTCTAGTGGAAGTTCCCTGTTGCGGAAATATTGTTCCATTGGGATTTCAACTATTACTGTCAATTATTCTGGAGACTGTATTTCTGCCTTCAAACTGTGACTTTATGCAAATGACAGAAGAAAAATAAAACCACTCCAAAAGCTCCCATACTTCAGAGCAGTGAACAAGTCCAAAAATAGTGAGACAAAATGGTGGCTAGAATCACCAAGGAAATTATACATAGAGGCGCAAATATTTCTACGGGTGACCCTGCCAAATAAATAAACAGCGGTAAACTGTCCACAGTAGCAATGCCCGCGTTTGAGTTCAAGCACTAAGATACAAATTCCACTTTGTGACCTTTACATAACTGACATAAGGCAACCTCTGCAAGCGTCCTGAATTTCTCTCGGGATAAGCCTGCCGCTGCCTGCAGCGTAGTGAAGAGGTACCTGAGCACGCAAATCTGGATATAAGAAATACTTGTGATGAAAAAAATCCAATGCCAGGCTGAGAGACATATCCTCAGTGAGAGACCTTTCCGATATCAAGCAGAAAGCAAACTTCCTCCTGGGATAGGAGTACTTCATCCTGCCAAGTTGTTTACAACAAAAATAGGGTGCTCTGATGTGTTTCAAGAATTTAATACTCTCAGTTAGAGAAACGAAAATTTAGTAATGCCCATTTTCACCTAAGATGATACAGCATCAGAAAACGTTGACCACTTAAGGTCAAAATGAGCATTCTGAGAATTCTACACAGCTCTTTAGAAAGTTCAGTCTCCAAAGCCTCAGAATTTAAGATTTTTTATTTTTTTTTTAAGCTGTATTTTCTTTCTTCCACTGAGGCTTTTATTGTAAGAAAATTCTGCCAGTCAAAAAAGTTAGAGATGAGAAATCGCAGGGGAATCCAGGTATGGAATACTGTCTCCACTGAAAGACAGCAGATTTTAGCACGCGCAAGCCCCTGAGCTCCCTCTTTAGATGTGGGCTGGGGCGACAGTGGCAGCGTATTTTGTGCCTGTTACTCGTAAGCTCTGAAGGCTGAGGCCGCAGCTACTAACACGTGACTTGTGATACTTTGCACTGTTTAGAAGATGGGTGACAGTTTAAGGAGGAGATCGATTTCCACATACAGACACACATCGTTTGACACTTTTATAAGAACTGAACACCCAAATTTGGCATTCAAGTAACTTAACGAATTCTTTATTTTGGTGGTGTAGACCCGTCTGACCTAGCTACGCAGCAGCTCCTAGGACAAGTGGCAGCACTCACCTCCAATTTAGAAGACTCCCATGCTGAAATCACGTAATGCAGCCTTCTCTCTAAACAAGGAAGTAAAAAGGCCTAACCTTTTCCAGGACTTTGATTGCTAATTAAAGATTGTCTTCATAGCCTTACGTTGAAAAAGAATCAGAACATAGTAAACAGCACCAACACTGTCCTAACAGCAAGGTTCTAATTCTTTAGCCACTGCCAACTGCCAGCGTGGGTACAAGTGGCACCCTGAGCACCGAAACCAGCAAGAAGATTGCTTATAACAAAGTAGATTAAGCAGTCAGCTAAGCTTGCTAATTATAATTATTAATAATTATTAAGTTTTATGATTTTAAACAGTAAGTCCCACCACACAAGGTTTGGGTTCCTTGCAAGATCCTATCGTGAAGCCCCACCACATCCCTACTGTTCAATTAGGCATTGTATTTTTATCAGAAGCACGGGAGATTTCAGTGAAGTGAACGATGCAGATTACTGAGGAAGACGTTGGCTCATACAGTGATCTTGACAGTCACATATAAAAGTAGTTTTAAAAAGAATCAGCCAATTCATAAGTTCTCTTTTTTTTTGTGCGTAAGAGGCTCTGAATAAAAACATTATCTGAGGAGGGAATGGTGCCAAATATGAAAAAATGACCCACAAATAAGAGGAAAGAAAAAAGATTTGAAAACGAATGACCAGAAATGCATCTACAAAGGTGAACGCTGGCAAAGGACACCTGAAAGGTAGATACTGGGGGGGAGGGAGGCAAGGGACAAGTGGTGCCAAGACTGTGGAATTACCTCCCTAGACACGTAGGGCTGGACAATAGCTTCCATAACAGATAAATGAAATATGCACCCTAATAAAACAGAGGTGCCCTCTTTCGCCTTCCCCAATTTGTAACAAAATGAATGTTTGATTTGAGCGTTTGAAGTTCTTCCAATGCAGTGGAGGGTAATATGTTGTGATGCTTATTTATTAGCTCCTCTAAATGCATAAGCCCCTGTCTGATCAATCTCTCCATGTAGCCTAAAAGCTATATAAATCTGAGCGGATACTATGAAGGGGGCGGAGAGGAGGCAAGGAGGGAAGGGAACAAAAGAATAAGAAAAACCATGGTGGATCATGCACAAGCGGATAAGGGAACAAGCAAGATCTCAAGAGGCCAGTAAAAGCTGAAGCAAAACCACAAGCAGCTACGTGCACTTTGAGCCTTTACCACAATATATTCAAAACCGCAGGCACATGAAAGTACAAAAGCAATGCTGGAGCCAGAGCACAAAGGAGCAGCTTTTAAATGCACCCTCATGAGCACTGATCAACACAACACATCTTTTACACAACACTTAAACAAGGAGGAAGGAAACCTAACCACACGCTAGTTGAAGAGAACCTCTGCAGAAGCAGAGAGCATTTACAGCCTGTCCAGGGACCGCTGCGTCGGGGTTCACCCCTGTCGACTGCGAAAACTTTTAAAAGGTTAAAAGTGAAGTTACTCAGCTTCTATGAAGTGGAAAACAGTGTTCATTTAAGGCAGCGTTTCCACGTTCAAATCAAAGTTTTCCTTCCAGGTCACATAAAACCCCTCACGCATCTGCCGTTTAAGCAACATGGAGCCAGCCTCGGAAACGAAGCCTTCTCAGCTCTAGCAGACTTCCTCAGTGCGAGCAGGTAGTGAGTATCTCTCTGGATCAAGCTTATTTGCTGTCAAATTCTTTTTATGGCAGTATAATCATTAGCGTTACTGGCACTGTTACCCTTGGAACTAATTAGGAATCTTGGATGGATGCAGAAAATGATTAATATTTAGTCACTATGCGTCTACTACAGAAGCAGCCTATTATCAAACAAGTGACACCTCCACAAACTTAAATTAAATAATGGCTCCCAGAGAGGATTCGGAGCCACTGACAGAATGGCAAGTGATTTAAGTAACATAAAGCTGAGCAACTAGTGATGGATCATGGTTTTTTCACTCGCTCTGTTACAGCCTGTAATAGAACAAATGATCATTTTTCAGCCTAATTGAATATGGCCGCCCTGCTTATACACAAAAGGAGACAAAGCTATATAATTTGCTTCATTAAAATGCATTTTTATGTCATCTGAAAGATTAAAAAAAATTGGTGCTGTTGATAAGAGAAGATTAGAAAAATAAAATTTATCATGCAAACAGAACTTGCAAATGAGGTGTATTTGGCATTCAAACTGCTTCTGCTTGTGCAAGAAGGATAAGTCCTGAGCGCTGAAGCACACAGGGCATCCAGAGTGTGACAGTAATCAAAGGTTCTTAAATAAGAATTATGTCACTATATCAGTCTGAAGAAGCTGCATGTCTGCTGCAGTGGCCACTGGGCCTTACTAAATAATTCTCAGATAAGCTGTCAGGCAGAACCACAGAGAATCTAGTGATGTTTGAATTTTTTTTTTTTTAAATTTTTCAGAATTATTAGAAAAATAAAAATACCTTTTAAAAAAGAGCCTTTTCCAACATTAAAATCAAGGCTTCAAGCAAGAGTGCTGCATTTTAAATATAATATTTGTTATCCCACAGCTTTCTGAGATGGCGCGGTTTGGTCCTCTCACCCTCCACAAGCCAGGTGGCAAACCAAGTTGTTTCTCCTCTCCCCCCTCCAATTCCCCCTATAGCTTTCATGGCCTGGGAAAAGATCTAGGAAGCTGGAGAGTTATTAGTGACCATGTGACACTGGAAAGGAAATTCGTTTGCTTCCATATTTCTAGCTTGGGCAAGACCGCAACGAGGCCTCTCTGCTATTTCTCCACTTCAGCATCACTTACGCCAGCAAATGCTGCTCTGGCAACATCCGGCACCTGCGCGTCGAGTGCTGCCGCAGCCCCAGAAGAGAGCTGGCCTTGCCCTGCCAGGCATGGGAACACCAACGGAGCTCCACACCCTTTTCTGACTAAAATACTCTCACCTGCTTCCCGCTCTGCTCCTTCTTGAACCTCTTGGACCCACACCCTCTACAGCTACAGGGTTTAGCCTTAGGATTCCCCTTCGGCTGAGCTGACAGCCTCCATGTTCAAACAGAATGAGAGGGGAGGCTAAGGCAGAGATCCAAACGATCAGTAGGAAAAAAAGGGGGAAAAATAATTTTTTTAAAAAAAAGTATCATCAAGTGTCATCTTGGCCAAAGTGGAGACAACACTAATCTGTCTCTGCACTTGCTTTGTTTTAGGTGTGTTTTATGTTTTTAAAGCAAATCTTGTTAGAAACAACAAATTGCCATTTCGCATGGCTAGACCGCAAACTCTTTCAAAACAAAATAGTGATTTGCCACATCAAGTAACCCATTCCTGGGCTCTACATATTTAATAAATTGTAATTCTGACATAAGTATTCCAAAACAAAACACTTTTACCTGTATCAACTTAGACTAAGCCAAAATTACTTGGAAAGATGCTGGAGATTCTATCATACAGTTAACACGGAAAAATATCAAAGCACTTCATCATTACTTATTACTATATTATAATATCACTTTCAGGTATTAAGAAGGTAAGGAACCTGTAGACTAATTTAAATCTCTTAACAGCCGCAAGACTCAAGCAAATACTGGACTACTGAAAATATCTGAAATCAAAGCAAGAACTCTGGATGTTGCTATCAATACAGGCCAATAAACCAGTCACCCCTCCTTAACCATCAGAAAAGGTGAAACTAAACTTAAATCACACTATCTACAGCATTGCCAAAACAAAACTGATCTTCTGAAAACAGATAGCTAACCAACATTTCTTGAATTATAAAATGGTTTTCAAAAGTATAAAGTAAGTCATACAATCCTAGATGTTGGGGTGTTGGGATAACACACGCCAGGAAGCACCGGCCAGAAATCTAAGGCCATTTTGCATTCAGAATGGGAAGCAAAGTGTGACACTTACCTTATTAACACTATGTTTGAAAAAAGTCAATCATACTATTAAGAAATATGTATTATCTTTAAAAAAAAAATTACATTTCAGAACTGGGAAATTAAGTTATGTACACAGAAACGGAGAGTAAATAGGTCAGTGGAAAATAAGCAAGAGAGCTTTGATACGCTATCTTTTAAAGACTAAAGATGACCTCCCCTCCCAAAAAACAGATACAGGGTGAAAAAAGTTTTACCATGATCACAAGAGATGAACACTTACAATCCCCCACTTGGTTCTGCCAGCTGTAGCAAGACCATTAACCCTCGAATGTCCCAGAACTCTGACGATCCCTGCACCCTCCAGATGCTCTTATTGTTGTCATGTCATGACTCAGTTTCCTTTCGGAGAAGAACAGGACATAGGATGATGTTATATTTAAACCAGATTCCGGATCTCTTAGCAGATAAAACCTGAACAAAAGGTCAGAGTATTGAAGACAGTAACTGTCACTGACCGGAATATCCCCGATGGGGAGAAGGAAGAAGACGGATGAGTCCATGCAGCACATTGGCACGCGTGGTTTGTTTTCTGCCCCGCGCAAGGCTAGGGCGAACAGTCTTTGTTTCGGTTGCGATACTGCTGAGCTGCACAGCTCATGCTTCTATACATAGAACTTGTAAGATATACACGAACGTTCAAACTGACTCCAGCTCTGTTGCTAAGAAACTACAAAGGCCAGCTTTTTTGGCCCTCTTCATTTATAAAATAACCACTTTGCCCTATGGGAGAACGAATGCAATCTCTCAAGTCCCCCAGTGCCTTGTTCTCATTTTTAAATGAACACAGAAAGATGATCGAGAACGCTAGGAAGTGTAAGTGATCTCCATTTTTAAGATGCCCTTGAAAATGAGATGAAAAACATGGTTTCAACAATCAACTGCTGTCGTATTTATTAATCTTTCAAGCAGCAGATTCTTTCCCCTTGGCAACAGTGAACTATGTGTATGTGCTTCTGTCTCTCCATTACAGACCTTTTTCTAGAAAACAAACCACCAGCTTCTGAAAGCACCTAAAATTCAGTTTATACTGGAGTTAAACTGAGTTTAGAGTTTAGCTTCCCGTCCCCACACAGAAATAGCCTTCTAAGCTGTGGCAACTGGCCAGTGTAAATATTTGTTGTATTATTTTTTGAGATCAGCAATATGGTAAGTGCTTAATAGCTAAAAATATTCCACATGAAGGCAGAAAGACGATGAATCAAGAAGCATATGGTGGTTAAACAAAGCAAATAAAAAAAATTGATATTGTTAAGAAAAGACTAACTTATCTGGCAGCTGTGGAAAGATCAAGATTAGTGAAAGCAGTGAAATCACCCATTTTGAAGCCAAGGTCACTGACAGGATTTATAGATTTATCCCTGAAGGCAGCCTTTGCTGAACATGAAATGCCAAAATAAATTTTTTTTTTTTTTTTTTTAAATCTACCCCCCCGCCCCATTTGGGCTATCTCATTTGCTGGAGGCTTTTAAAATTCATTCCTTTTCACAGCTGGTTAAACAATGGAATCTTTCTGCAAACTAAAAGGACAAAATTGATTGCCCTACACAAACTTTTCTGCACGTATAATTGATTTTTAATTCACTGTCTTATTTCCGAAAGGACTTGACAATAAACTCAGTGCTGTATGTGCAATATTGATCTCTTTAAACAAGGGCTTGGATCAAAGACTGATGCAAGTTAATCACAACCAAAAGATTGTTATCTTTTGTCTAGAAACCTGTGTTTAAACTAAATTCACTTTTTCTAGCCATAATACACCTTGTATTGCCTAGCTCTACTGCACCTTATAGCTTTGTATCCTGTCAACTGCTACGTAACTGTAATTTTATGCAACTTTAAAATAATAACATTTTCCCCCCCAAGCAGAATAATCTCATCCTTCATCAGTTACTTTTAACTGCGAGGATTGATGGTTCTTTTATGCTCTAAGTTCTTAGAATAAGCTACAGACAAGACTGTACATTCCCACTCTTTCTGAAACTAAAAATCTTACTTAGTCTTCAAGGTCTTACTAAGACCATAGCAATTTGCGTTTGGCTTTTTTTTTTTTTTTTTAAATGTCAATGCTCAGTTAATTTTCAACTGTTCCCGATTAACACACTTGAAAACGGCATCAGATGGCTTGATTTCTCAAGTCCAGAAAACGTTAATTTAGTAGGAACCCTCACTCCACTGTGAAGCTGTAATGTTTACTTCTTGTGGATAAAAAATTAAAACTAAGCCGTAACGAGTATCTTCACCCTCTGAGCCCACTCAGTTACTCCAATGCCGCCCTGCAGTGCCAGCCTCCTTCCCAATATCCCTTTATGATTTCCTCCCCCTCAACTATTCCAGAGGCTCTGTTTCAATTTTGCTATGAATTACATTTTCTGTAGCTGCCACATAAACAAGTAAATAAAATTCATGGTATTTTTGCCCCAGTAAGCAGCTCTGTCTTCCAGCCTATCTGAAAAGCCTGGCTTCAAAGGAGTAAGGAATGAAACCAATGTTTTCACGAGCAGATACTCCAAAAAGGGCAGATGAGAGACATCTAAAGATGATTGTAGGCAAAGAAGCCAAGCAAATAAGTATGTGTGTTTTGCATAATTAATTTCTTGACCAGCTACACTGGATTACAAACACTTGCAAACATGTTAAGAAATTAGTTTGCTGTATCTTGTCATTTTTGGCAGGAGGATCTCTACTTGTATTTTATGACAAATGAGCTTTAAGCTGAAGCCAGGTGTGGATATTTTAAAATTTATGAACTTGTAAATCCACATACATGGCCAATTAAGGTTTATCACCAGCAAGGATTAACTACCCCTGCACATAAATTTAAGAGGTAGTTTGAATCTAGGTTGTTTACCTCAACTACTCTACATCAAAAGCAATGTAAAATATTTAAAGGGCAGCATATTTCATGATAAAAGCCAGTTATCAAGGACACCACGGCATGTCATTGACAGTTCTGCATGGAGATGCACAACTATAAAAAACCCTTCTTCCTAAGGAGCACTTAGGAGTGAGTTTCTGAGAATTTAGTATCTCTGAAAGGATGGGACCAAGCGTAGAAGGAAAAGGAGGAAGCGTTCAAGACATAACGGAAAACTCCTGTTTCACCCGGATTCTCTTTAACTTTGGAAGACACAACCCTGAACTGCAAAGGTGGTTCAATTACCCTCAGCGCTCTTCTTCATAACCAACATCCAAATGCTAATTAGGAGCACAATTCCATGCAGCAGAAGTATCCCTGTGCAATAAACTGCAACACAGCAGCAGTGAACTCTGCCTTTAGCTAGCATGCATAAGTAAACAGAATTAATAACTACCCAAGTGTGGACGGGTGACTTAATCTGTTTCGATTAGATGCAGCTCAGCCCGAGGCCTTTGTGTTATTTAAAATGTGTTCATCATGTTTAATTAAAAACCTAATAAACTAGAGGTTCTTTTAGTTCTGATTTGTATTTCTCTCTGTAAGCCGTATTGATTTTGTTAGCACTTTTGATATAAAAACGGAAAAAAGCACATTGTGAATAAAGAAACAAAAATGTAAAATCAAATCAGCAGGACTGTTAGGTGCAGAACAGTCAGAACGAGTCTATTTCTGTCACCATTTCCAATACATGAGGGCTACCAGAACTGAAAATCTTTTCAACAAATTACCAAAACTTAAGGTGAACATTGTATCCTCTGTAAATAGGACAGCCATTTGATAGGTTATTTATCTGAAATGGAAGTGTGCACAATAAGCTCATTTTTGGACCTGGAGCTAGTGTAGGGTCAGAACTGTACTGAACATCACTGAAAGTATAAAAGCCATTTTTCAGAAAGTATAAAAGCCATTTTTCAGAGAAGATTTTGTCCCAAGACAGGTGGGAATTCTGTAAGGACAATTTTTCTTGTGCAATATTTCCACTGAAACCATGTCAGCAAATGTGGGTGTTCAATTTAACCTAAACGGAAAGAAGCTAATGATCACAGTTTCAGATTTGGAACCTGTGGAAAGTAAAGCAGCATATCACCAGTGCAAGCATCCCAGTTTAAATATAGGCACTCAGTTTCAGGTTTGTTGTACTTACTCCCCATAGACAAACTCACTCTATTCCCGCATGTTTCAAAAAGCGATTTCAATGTCAGTTTTGAAATGCTTCAAACTGGAGAAGAACTGACCAGCACCATTCCATTCTTATTAGTGATTTCTGGTTGCTCACAGCAAAAAATGGCTGTATTCTGTGAAAGATTAAGAGAGGTATTTTTAGAGGTGACCATGACATGCTCACTTCTCTTTTACTCAGACAAACCCTTGCTTATTTTGAGTGAAGCGTCTTTGTTTTCTCAGTGCATTGAAAGAAAGACAAATACCAACTACACCTTGTCTGTATTCCAACCTACCGTTGCCCACAGAATGACAAAACCAGTGTTACAGAGACTGGCTGCCACCAGGCCTTACGGAGACTAGGGAAGATGGCTGAAGAGAATGAAAGGAGAAAAGCGGTTACTCTGTAATCTGAAATTAGGAAAGACATCCCACGCAGCACATGCCCAACGGCTGAGTCCGACCCCTTTCCCAGCTACACCGACCTTGCTCTAGCAGCGAGCATCATGACCCACGTCAGACGTGGCACTGAATAGCAGGCAACTTGTCAGAGGGCGCTGCCACCAGCTTTGTCAAAACAGAGTACTCCTGCGTGCCTTCCTCCCAAATAACGCACCTACTTCGAACCACACCGCTTTGTTTGAAACTGCAGCCTCACTCCGGCCAGATTCCTCCAGGTGATGCTGCTGAAGGTTGGTCTGTAGGGCACGTGCTTAGAAAGTGCTTAAATACAGCATTACAGATGATAATTGCTCAACAATTTGTCCACAGAAGTAAATTCATGAGCATTACAAGAGAAACCAAACCCCCCCCCCCCCCCCCAGCACAACACCATCCCCCCCCCCCAGCAGATCATTGCTGGAAATGGATGTTGTCAGGTGTAGCATGAGCCTTTATAAACAGGAAACAGCTGCTTCTAGAGCTGCATGCAGATGCATCGCAACGAAGTTTATTTAGTCACTTTTATTAGGCAGTGTGGAAGACTGGTTTTCACAGTATGCCTCTGAATTTACATACTGGAATTTAAAAAGGTTTAAAAATAGCCATAGGTTTAGAAACACAAGGGAGACAATAAACCTTCATCTTCATTTTTACAGAGCCTTCAATTTAATTCTATTACTGGCAAATTTTATCCTCTGTTTAATTTGATCTAAACCTCTCTAACCACATCATCAGTAGTAAAAATAACATAACTTCCATCCTTCATTTTAATCAGTTCTGATCACTACAAAGCAGCTCTTACTTGACAGTTTGGTCACAGGCAAAGTTGTTTTAATTAACAAGAAAGGCTTAATCTTTGGGCAACAAACAATCCACAGAGAAAGTTAAAAGCTTTATAAATAAATAAATTTTCAATAAATTTGAGGTATTCACCTAGTGTTATATGACAAATACTACTGAATACTACAGAGGTCTGTGCTGGACACAGCATTGCCATCATGTGCAGAACAAAATCAACCACATTAATCATCCAGCACAGCAGAAATGGACTCAGTCACCACACTTGTGCAACTGATAGATCAACCGACTTAGAGGGGGTTTGACCTCAGGAAACGTAAAGTTTTAAGAATTAGTTTTGTACTAAGTCAGTTCTTTCCCCTCATCAATGTGACTTCAGTTGCTTTTGTCACCTGCCCAGTTACTTGACATGACCACCAGCTCCTTTCCCTCTACTCTGTTCTCTGCCCAACCTTACATCTCCCCTACAACAGACCTTCTGACACTCATCTTTAAAAATAAAAAAGGGAGAGTGTGACCTTTTTTTGAGTCCAGAGGCATGGCAGGGGTAGAATACAAGTATAGGACTAGAAAGGCAGGAATGGAAAGATTGAAACAACAAAAGTCATGACCTATGTTATTTCAATTGGCCACATGCCACAGAACCTTTCTCAATTAAACAGGTTAACTAACCAAAGCTTGGTACCTGGTGTGGTATCTGCTTATTTATACAAGGTGTGAAAATTAAGTAAGTTTATGTTTGCTGGGCCAAAAGAAAAGACTAATTCTAAGTCTAGCACAAACAGGGACATGGTTTGGACCTGGGTCTTCTACCTCCCTTCGAAGTCTGTCTCTTGGATTATCAGTCAGTCACGTTACTAGAGGCTTCCTCCTGCTCATCACCTGTCATCATGAGAAGGGGGAAAACACTTAAGGTTCTCACCAAAATTTAATTGTTTTGGCCAGACTTTGGGCTTGATGCATCAGCCTTTTCTAAAAAATACTTCATTGTGGAGTTCCTACGCAGCTTGAGCACCCTGTGTATCACACAGAAAGCTCTCCTCAGTTTCACACAACCAGCGGTAAGAAAGCTTCCCTTGCAAGTCTCAGAAACGCTCAGAAGCGCAGTACAGCTGCTTTAATCTGGAGTTCTCTGCAAACTGCCAGGGACAAACATGCTATGAAATTCTGCAGGTGGAGCTTAGCTGTCTATAAATAAGAGCACAGTTTGATCTTTGGCTCTGCTGTGGCTGGAGGGCTGCCAAATGTTTCTGGAAACTTGGATGGAACAGAACAAGAACAAATACGATAAAATGAGCTGAGACTGACAATGATTTATAGAGTCAATGATCATTATTCTGTACTCACAGGGTTTGTACTTTTGGAGTAATGTTTCACTTCTCAATAAACTTTGCTTTTTCTTATTCGGAAGGCTCTATTCTCTACCATTTAACATGGACTCATCAAAAAACCCAGAGCTGCAGCAGCTATGGCATTCACAGCACAGTGCAGCTGACGGAAAAAAACAAGGAGAGAAAAAAATCTCCACAGAAAAAGAGGTGTTGGCACCATACAACTTCACCGTGAATGTGGGAAAGAAAACAGAAATTAAAACAATATGAATACAACCTTCATAAACACAGGGCAGAGCACTTCAAGTATTTGTTCCGACATTCAGTTCCCTAAACAAAACTCCCTTTTATGACAAGATAACTGTAAAACTTATCAGGAAACTCTTCTAGGCTTTTTTACTCATCCTCTCCTTCACTCTGCTGCTGGTGTTAGCACATGATCCCCTTTCACTCTACGCCTTCAGGCAGCCTCTTTACCACAAAGGTTCTTTGTTGGATTTCAGAATAAGCCTTCGTTAATACAGGTTTATACGGCCTGGCCTATCCCTAATCTAGGCTCTTGCAAAAAGGTTTACATAAGGAGAGCGCAAGCACACATAATTCATTGGAATAACTCCCTGAAAGACGTTCAGAGAAACTGGAGCTTAAAAAAAAGTCTCTCCAGCCACTGTCTGAATAACTAAAAAATGCGGAGAGACCACGAAAATTTCACCAATTATTCATCAGCTCTATTTTATAGCGCCAATGGCAACTTTATTAGTAGCTTAATAAGACTACGGAATTTTTATTTTTAGTTCTTCCAATACTTAACCAGTTATCTAACTAGCTTAAAAAAAAAAAAAAAGAAAAAATCATTCATTCATTAAAAAAAACCCCCAAAACTCTCTTGACACTTTTACATGAGCAATGCTGTCTTGCACCATATCAGATTATTTTTCATTTATATACCTGGTAAGTCTACACAACAAGTTGAATTTCAATCTTCTTTTCTTCCAATATGGTGCATGAGAGAAGCAGCTCTTCCAGAAAGGTAAAAACTATGAGCGATCTGGCATTCTTTTGTGATAAATATTTTATCATAACTAACTTCCAATCATCTGATTTTCTATTTTAGTGCATGCTGCAGCCTAATTATTGAGCTAGGAAATATAACATTTTTCTATTTTCACAAAACCAGACATGCCTCGTCAGCTTGCTACAGAAGTACTGTCCTCTTACATGTTACATTTCACATAAATCTATTCTGTTAAGCATGATTAACATCAGCATTAAAATGCAAAATATTTTTAGGATGCAATTCAAGTGAACTTGTTCAGCATTTCTCCGGGGTACCAAACATGCACAAGTGTCACTTCCCACCCACCCCCGCCCCCCCTTTTTTTTCCCTTTAACAGTCAAGTACTTGTGTGAGAGCTTAAGCTGCAAAGTCTGACAAAGAAAGGGCTGTAATGCAGCAGCATTTGGATTCCAAATGCTGCCAGAAAATGCATCTTGTATTGAACACAATATTTAAGAATCTGTTTACAAGGTGTCAGCAAATTAAGAATCTATGATTTGCTCCCAACTTCACACGATGTATTTCGGTTTACAACCCTGCAGAAAAAGGTTTAATAAGCACATTTGCAATATATCATATGTAAAAAAAAAAATCAAGCCAGCAGAAACCTCACAATTGCAGCAATTAAGCTGCAAAATGAACTACAAGAAGCACCTTTGCTTCACTGTGGTCCTTTTGAGCATGAAGTGCTTTCCCAGCAGCACACCCTCTCTGTCAACTGGAGCTTTTATGAAGAGGCATCTTTCTCAGGTAATTTTTTTTTCCTCCCTCCGCTGATCAGGCTGCAGAGCAGTATCTTTTAGCAGGCTCGTAACAGCAGTAAAATTTCAATCCAAAATCATACACACCAAAAACCTCACCCTCTGTCTGAAGGGACGAATGACATGTTTTCACGTTCCTTCCCTGCCTGCACTACAACCCCAAACCTGGAAAGACCAACTACCAGCACACGCTGAAACAGCAGCCGTACGGAAGAACCAGCGCTGTGATGACTAAACTGTGTAAATTGATGAGACTAGCAGTGTACCAGGATGTTAAATTGCATGAGCCCAAATCCCTCGGTGATTCCAGATCCATAACTGTGAGGACACAATACTGCTCTGAGTATTTACTGCATGCCCCAAATCAATCATGTCCATACATTACTCTGGGAGCTACCTATAAGAAGGACGCACTGTTTTCAGTACAGTTTTGGAGGCTGACAATTTCTACATACTTGAAAGTAAGTGTGAATGGCATGGCTGAATCCCAGCTTTCATATAATCTATTTCTGGTCTGCTCTTTGTCAAAGACTCATCCATCAAGAACTAAGCCAGTAAATACTTTGTAATATTCTGTAGGAGGGGAAGGGACTTAATCTCAAACTCTGTTTAGGAGAAACACTGATACGGAACCTCCCATGAGCCAACTTGAACTGGCACTGTAAGCCTCCTCCAATTCCAGCAGGAAAAAAAATAGGGACAATACTTTGTATGACTTTTACATCTTGTCCTACTCCAATTAATGAATGTGGCCAGCCTTCCTGGAGGTGAAAATAAAAGTAAAATTTCGAGTCCAGATGTTTTGCAGCTGTTCATTTACCCTACAGCATCCTCTCAAAACCAGTCATTTGATCTTCTCTCTTATTCTACCATTAGAAAGGTATTTTCCCCATTCTACTAAGCTCTGTATATCAAACGAGGGCCCGCTGAGCATTTTGCAAAAATTTATCCTGTGCAGCAAATTATTTGCCCCTCTTTCCCACAAAGATAACCTCTTTAGGAGAAAAAAAAAAAAAAAGGCAAGAGAAGCAACATGAACTGTAAGGCTCAAGGGAATAATTCATTTCCCTACCACTTCATCTTCAGTCCAACACTTCTCAATCAGTTTTGGCACAGGTTTCTTCACCAAGCGCTGCAGGGCTTTTCCAGCATCATAGTTACTTTCATGTAGCTAAAAAATAAAGAAGACAAATAGATCATTCAATGGAATTAGCAGTGATCTGATATTGGAGAAAAACCACTAAAGGGGGCCACATGAGACGTTCTATGCCTAATTATTTTTACTGTTGATATATGAAGTGAAATTTAAACAACCAGAAGGGTAATTGGGGTTTTATTAGTAAAAGAAACAGCATTAAAACAAGTATGTGTTCCCCTTCCTTCCTAAACTTCTGCCAGATAATGTGCGAGCCCATAAAGCACGGAAGATTTTTTTTGTTAACTTTAAAAAATGGGGGGTTTTTTACATTAGAAATTGCAAGGAAAATTTTTAAAAGCTCCAACAAAACATTTTTTCAAAAGGAGTTGTATTTTATGCAGTGTATTTTGTTCAGATTAGCAAAACCAACTGGAAAACCTAACGTACAAGAGGGATTGCAAGCCACGGGATGTCAAGTTTATCCATCCAGAAAATTCTCTTTATTTTTACTGCACTGCAAAGATCACCATGCTGTTGGAAAACAAGTATGGAAAGGAAACAAAACCTCTACAGATAGCTGCAGGAGTACATAAAAGCAACTAGGGATGTCCAAGTTGACATTACTGTTTCAGCTGGTCACAGCCTACAGCATACCTTATTTTCTACCATAAATTCAGTATCCGTATGATCAAAAGCTGTCTGAAGTAGACAGCAGACATTTAAATCAGGGTGAGGTAGAAAACCAATTACACTGAAAAAAACATTCAACGATGAGCCCATGAGAATCTCCGGCTCTTCGCTCTTGATAGAAAACATTTCGCACACTGTAGATTTATAGCCTGTGCAATCTTCAAAGTACAGTGGGATTTTAAGAACTGAAGGACTAGATAGGAGCCTGCTCTATGTCTTCTGAAAATGATCTAAAAGAAAAGGAAATATTGCTGGGATGACAAAACCAGAATTATCTTCCAGCACCCAAAATGGAGAACAATTTGCACACAAACTGCCCTACACAGAGTAGTAGTTTTTCTAAACAAGGTGCTAAGCAAAGCAAAGCTTCAAAGCCATCAAGATTAGATTTTTACAGATCCTCAAAAGTTTCATTACAACAGGGACAACAAAAATACGATTCTGTACATTGATTATTGCCTGCTTTTCACTCCTACCCAGAATTTATCCTGAGCCATCTGCATCCCCCTCTCTAGGAGTATCCACGCTGCTAGAGCCATGTTTAATCACTCAGGAAACATTTCAACAAGTACTATAATACTTGAACTTTTCCCAATACTAATGAACCGAACAGGGATCAAGACACAATTACTGAACAGTGAGAAGATATTAACTACTTTGACACTAATATAAAGTTATAACAAAATCTGACTACAGGAGGAAAAAAGTCTCATTTTTCTTATGTCAAAAGGCTCAAATTTCATAACAGAATTCTGCTTCAAATAAAAATAGCAAGATAACTTCCTTACTGCTGCTCACTTTAGCTATTTACATCTCTCAACCAATCCATAAGTACTGATCATGTACATCTGAACACGGTCAGACCCCCTCTACCCTAGGGCCACCTCCTACCAATACTGTTTTTTCCTTGTGTTGCTTCTTTTGTCTGGTCTTAACTCAGGCTGCAAGCTCTCTGGTGCACAAGAATGCCCTGCATTCAGGCTGCAGCCAGTAGCATGATTCAGGGACTTAGAAGCTGTAAATTAGTCAAATTTACTTCAGTTAAGTAGGTCTAATAATAGGAAATAATAGGAAATAAAGCCAGGTGCCTGAATCAAGATAGAAGGGAAGGGAAACGAAACAACAGATCAGTGGCCCTACAATTTGTTTTTTTTATCAAGACTGTAATAAAAAAGTTTCCGCTGACAGCCAGCTTTGTACGGTTCTCCCAGTAAATAATCTCCCTATGAAAGGCTTGTGCACTGACTTCTGAAAGCCATCATATAACTCACGGAAGGAAGAGAATCAAAAGCCAACTTAGACTGGTAGGAAGACACAACACTGACAAGTGCGTGTGTATGTGTGCGTGTATTATAAACATACATATAATATGCTGCTTTAAAGATGAAATACTGTCGGATTTAGGTTTCAGACAGGACAGGCCCGCTGTGAGAAAGCCCGCACGGCTCCAGAGCCATGGCACTCTGCGAGTGACAGGGGCAGAACATTCAACGGGTCTTCAAGAGCTGCAGCAGAACTTGCTGAAAGCTGGGAAACGGGAAGCAAAGCTCTGCGCTCGGGAAAGGGCTCATGCAACTGTGAGAAGGAAGCACATCTGTAAGACCTGCTACAAAGCAGTCTTCACTTTCCCCTCCTGGCTTTTGTCAACACAGGCTTTAAATAGCTTGTGCATCTGTAAATACACTGCCTTTTTTTATAAAATAGGGGTTACTTTTTCAATAAAAATGATACCATAAATGGACAGAAAATTTCAGAGAATAAAATGTGCCCATTTCACACGAGGCGCTGCAGTCTATCCTACTGGGGCACTCCATGAAATGGTGGATTTTGGACACCACATATTGTGTCATGCCAACTTCCTACCTATTTTAGCAGCGTCTCAGTTTTCTGGTCATGAATGACACAGGACAGATTGAGGCAGTTTATAAAGCAAATCCATTTGCAGTACAAAGCACACTAGAAATTACTTTGTTTTCATCTGTTAAAAAAAAAGTCCCTGCACATGAACCTCAGTGTATTAAAAACAGCAGCTAATTTACTCCATTTGCTGATGAAGTTTCAGTTCCATATAATTGAACCTCCTTTGTAACACCTGAAGAGCTGAGTTTCAAGAAAACAATTTGATCAACAACTGTTACTAAACACCTCAAACAGGTGGGTCTGAGGTCCAAAACCGCAGAGGACCAGGTTAGCTATAAAAGCAGAAGTGCACAGACCTCTAGAAAATTAGGCCACTCAAAAGTCATACTGCATAGCTCCTACTGACGGGGCTGAACACATCATCAGCCATGTTAAAGAAATTAGTATGCTATGGCTTACAATTCACACAAATTAGCTCAAGCCTTCTATTATCCGTAGGAACAGATCTTAAACTGATGAAGGTGCTCTTCCACCTCCACCAAGTTATTAGGGCATTCGAAATGCATTTATACTTGGGGGACCTTTCAAAGAAAGTAAAGCAAAGGGTGGGGAGGCACTGGAAGAGGTTTCCCAGAGAAGTTTGGCTTGAACACTTCCAGGGATGGGGCAGCCACAACTGGATGGGGCTTTGAGCAACCTGGTCTAGTGGAAGGTACCCTGGCCATGGCAGCGGGGACTGGACCCAGGCCACCCTTAAGGCCCCTTCCAACCCAAACCATTCTATGATTTGGTAATACTTTAAAAATAAAAGGTCACTGCTAGGCAAAGACCTCTGACCATTACTTACAATGTGTTTTCAGAATAAACAGTAATGTTTCCTTAACTGGCAGCCTGAACTTTTATTTTCCCCTTACCAACAACTAAAGGAACAATAGCATAGAGCACGTGACCGCAGTAAGACAAGCACTTCACTAATATAATGGGGACAAGAAAGAAAACTAAGCCAGAGTAGTCTTCTATTCATTTTCAGCTTTCCATATGGCACCTACAGGGAAGTTACAGATACTCTGTGCAATAATTATAACTATAGGTACCTTTGGAGAGTAATCATAGAAAACAGTGCTTCAGCTTCCAAAAAAATAATTTCACCCCAATTCTTCAGCTATCTAATCTCTGCAGGCTACTGCTACAAGAAGCATTAACACATCAGAGCCATCAATAGCACCTCAGTGCTGTAAATCAGGGAGATGCATTACCTGAGATCCCTTAGTAGAAACCATTGCTTTCAAACCTGTCTCCCCAGGTGAAATTTCCTAACGCACAACAGAGCGATGGGTGTAAATCTGCCTCTGTTGACCACATCAGCGTCAGCTCCCATGACTGCCGCTCCATGCAAGCAAAGTGATGATCTCGGGCCATCTTACATAAGCCGCAAGTCAAGCGATACGAGCAGAAAGCCAGAATTGCAGTGCCAGTGCTCAATGCCAGTACTCAAACAACATGACTAACTTTAAACTTCTTTTTAACTTGTTTAAAACTCCTGTGGTATGAAATACCTACACTTAAAGGCATGAAAATAAGATGTTGTCTTTTCTACTGGGTACACATTAATTTTTCTCCTTGCTGGCACTCCAGCACTGGGAACAGATCCACCTCAAAGAAAAAAGGACTGTTTGTTTTGCCAGCTCACCTTGCGAATGCTTTTTTCTGTGCATGCCACTACCTAAAAGATTTTTCACTGAGGAAACTTGACAGTATTGAAGAGAATAGGGCTTCTGTTTCTTTTCCCTCTTTGCTCCCTCCCAAAACATGCAGTAATGCCAAAGCCTTTTTGTAACTTGGAGGGCATCTTTATTTTGCCTCAAGGACAACACGTGTTTTTCCCTGGCAGCCCTATTGCCCAAGCAGTTCAATCTGCGCGGGGGGGAATCTCAGACAAGCTCAGAAAGAACGGACTGCTCTAACAGGCAACTATTCTATTTACTGAAAAATAGAGTTTACAGGCCATCATAACAGCCCCGAATCAACAACAGAAAATATGAACATTAACTTTTGACCAAGTAATTACATTAATAACAATCACAAAACCCTAATCACACATGTGAAAGACGAGTCACATAACAGAAGAGAGATGTGAAAACAAGAGACCTGAAACAGGTTTAGATTTTACTTTACTGATGTTCCTTTCAGCAAGTGAGGGGAAAAAAAAAAAAAAAAAAAAAAGCTTTTATAAGTGCCAGGAATAGGATAATGCAGCAAAAAGGAAAAATTTTTTTTGTAAGTGCCAGAGTTAAATTTACATATTTCAATCTGGCTCATTCTCTGCTTAGTACTTTTGGTCATTTAATATATAAAAGCACTTTATTGGCAAGCAACTTAAACATATAAATAATGGCTAATGATGACTGCCTCTGGTTTCATTAACTTCTAGTTGAACTTTTCAAGGTATTGCTATAAACACGAGATTCCTAGCCTGTCATCTAGAGAATCACCATTTTAAGCCTTAACTCTGCCATCTGTATTTTTGAACCACTATGACATTCTGTACATATACAACTGCAACAAAAGGAATCAACACAAACGTACTTATACTTCAAAACAGAAAATACAGCAACTTCTGCATCATTGGACCGGATTTTAGATTAAAGAAACATTCTGAACAAGCACGTGTCCAAAAACCTCATTTATATTACGGCAGTGATTAAACAATGCTAGATCACAGGCAAGCCTTATTACCATAAAGCCTGCACATTACCACAAGGTTTCAAGTTTCTACTACAGCTTCTCAGCAGAGCTGCCATTTTCTGTCTGCGTGATGTTGCAAATAAATTCTCCTTTTGGCATGGCTCAGCTGTCAGGCATCTCTGTTCTGTAATGAACCCATGAATTACATCTTGCAGCTCTGACATCTCTGGTCTTGCTCATCAAAATATTGTTCTTCAATTGTAATTTATAACTTAATTTAAATGTCCCTTTTACTGTGACCTTTTTAGATCAGAACAGCATTGCATCTGGCAGCTTCTACTTCAGCGAGGCATCCTTTTGCAATTACAGTCATTATGATCCCCGTTGAAAAGCCCATCTGAGTTAGGCTACATTCATGCTACAATATTAAATAATTGCAGTCCATTAAGAACACTGTTAGATTCCAGCGTCTTTCTCTCTTAAGGAAAAATTGCTACTATAGAGTGATAAAGTAGTACTGAACTACTTTGAAATCTACCCAGAAAAGCCAGTAAAAGCAGTAGGGACTGTTCAGCCAGAGCACACTTTTGTGGGGATGCAGTCAAGTCCAGCATTTATAGGACAGCACTGGAACTCGGGAGATCTCCAGGCTCGAGCACCGGCTCTCCCACTGATCACCCACCGGTCACGCACAAATCACACCACTCGTCAGGGCACAAAGATATAACGCCTGACCGGCCAAACATGAGGTAAACACTACCAAAATCACAAGAGCGTTTTAAGACTCTAGTAATACAGATGTGTCAAAAGAAGTTTTTTGCTGCTGCCAAGCAAGATACTTCTGTGGAATTGTAAAAGATGGTATTTGCCCGGTATTGCACAGATGAGATTTACACAACATTATTTAAGCACCAGCTATTGCAATCTACACAGGCTTAAGAACACTGCAATTATTAATGAGCGATTCGCTCCTCTCACTGAAGGGGACAACGGTCAAGATACCCAGAAGCTCTGTAAAACTGCAGCATGTTTGAGAAGCTAGCAATTAAAGAGCAGAGAGAAAGAAAAAGACAAAAAGGAAAATGAAAAGCAGAACGAGAATTACTGCCACGTGGCTCGAGTAGCTAGTCTTTTGGTGTAATTACTCTAATCCAAGCACCTAATTTAATACAAAAATGTAATTCAGGCCACTTCTTTCAGTAGCAGTGCTGACAAATTTCAGTTTGATGCAAATACTCTTTATAGCTAGGGACATCTTGCCCTACTATCAAATGGAAGATGCACCACAGCAAATACTGTTAGGTGAAACAGCAAAATCTATTTTCAAATTTGCAGCATTCTTTAAAGTGCTCATCCTCCAAAATGGAGGATGATGAGAATGGAGATTTGATTTTTATCAACCATGTCTGATACTCAACAAGACACTAGCCCCAAACGCCCTTTAATTCCAGGAATTTCCTTCCTCCCCTCCTCTTTGAAATTCTACCTCCTCCCCACCTGCTGCAACACACTGAGCAGTCTGGATCAGAGGAAAAAAAAAAAAAATATATTGCCCTCTCAGACAACAAAACTACTTTGCTGAACTCCCTCTCGGGCTCAAGGACAACAAAACCTTGAACCAACCAAGAACCTAAACTATCCCACAAAAAGACTCTGCCCACAACCTTGTCTTGCCAGCATGCTGTCGCAGCTAACTGGTAAGCTGTGATTTATAACTAGTTGACACAGCTTGGCCTGCAACAGAATCTGAAACAACAATAAAAAGAAAGAAGGTGACAGATATCAGTAAGCCACTTCAAGAGAAAATTACTACTAGTTCTGTCGTGGTTTTTTTTAAATATCTGATTTGTGGTATCTGACAGCTTGAAAATAAGAGACAGTCCTCACTGCTTGGGGGGCGGGAAGAAGCAGCAACTTCATCTCTTCCCCTCAGTTCTAAGCTATTTTAAGCTTCTAAATAACTCTAATTGCCACAAAGAGGTCTAAGCAGCTAATGATGGAGATTACAAAGCCAGATGCTTGTGTTACATCCACTTTCCACACACACTGGTGCAGCCGGGGCTCTGTCAAACTCAAAATACAGTTGTTGCAAGGGACAGGACAGGAGAGGGAGCCACCCATGCCGGCTGGCTTTGCGGCTAGCGCTCCACCAGCATCCAGGGCAAGAACTTGCCAAATACCCGCAAAACCTGCAACAGAGTTTAAGAAAACCCACCCAAACCCACAAACGAAAAAACACACTTCAAAAAAAAAAAAGTTACATATTCCAAAACAATTTTTAAAAGTAACCATGGCAGTCATTTTTGGCCCTTTTTATGTGCCCATTTCAACAGTTTCTCTAGAAAGGTTTCCTAACACATCTCACAAATAAAGTTTTTCCCTTAAGAGCAAGGATAAGGATGAATGAAAATTCAAAGTGGCAAAATTGTCTTATGCACTAGAAGTGGCTTCATTTTCCAACATGCCCAGGCAAAGAGTGATGGCCCCTGAAGTGCTGTGCTACCTCATTTGAACCATCAGAGTAGCTGTTAATTAAGACTCATCCAAAAGGAAAACTAGTAATAATAAGAAATGCTAACATATATTTAAATAATTTTTTATGCTTTCAACCTTGTCTGTAGTTAATGAACAAGAAAATCTGGTCTAAGGGCAAGTTAAAACAGGGAGTAATTTGTCTGGGTGACATCTTACTTGGAACTGAATTTCCTTAAACTGATATTACACTGTCATGTTTGTCACTCATAATGACATGTTCCCATGTAATGTGTGTTATGAGAAGTCAGAACAACGCTATTAGTAAAGAGAGATTTATACAGTATTAGCATATGATTGTTTTGCCTTTCTTCCATGCAGTAGCACGCAAGTGCTGGTATTTTCTTAGCATATGAGGATAAACACAGTTGCCAGCTCGGATTTCCCCAGCGAAAACAACATGCACATCAGAATGACCAAAACCTCCAAGATTCACTCTTACACCCTGAGTCTGCACACTCATTTCCCATTTCTTTTCTAGGGTCTGCTGTTTTGTAACACTGATGCTCACAGGTACTCTTGAATCAGAACAACAGGTAGAGCAAAACACTGAGAATGAATTATTATTCTAGAACTTTTTAAAAACTGAGAACTAAGTAATTTAACTCCTTCTTGACCTGGATTCTCTGAGAAAAGAATTACAGAAACTCTGAACAGCAGGCATAGGTCAAAAGCAGCAAAGGATAAAAGAGGTCACGAGTTTCTGCCTTTGTATTCATCCAGAGCACAAAAAGGATCTTAAAACTGATCTGATACTAAATCAGAGCCCTGGAGGACAGAGGCAAAGCAATGGAAGGGAGGGAGAGGAAGAAACTACATCAAGATTTACCCCAACTTTTACTCCACAGTAGCTGCCAGCAGTAGTAACTACGTTAATACTGCTCAATATTCACCATGTTAGGGTCTTTCCGTGCATTGTCAGATCTAGGGCATCAGCTTGTACCACAGAGCAGGATGAAATTTCTGAGCTTATTTGTTTCCAAACCTATTTGTCAGCCATTTCTGGTCTCCGACATCACTGTCATAGTGTTAAATACTACTTTTGACAGCTCTAATCTGCAGTGTTTGACAGCTCCAATTCTTGTAACAGGCCCTCATCGGATTAAGACACTCTTAAAATAATTTTTTCCAGACTTTGCATACCTAAATTCCAGATATGATGACTTCCTAATATCCTCGAAATTTTTTGCCTGCTCTTCTGCTGAAGACGAAGCCATGATTTCAGTCAAGTTCTAACGTTACCCCTACAGTGCAAAGCGAGAGGAGCACAAGGGAAGACAAGCACAAGGGAGCACAAGGGAGCACAAGCCCTTGCTCCTTAAAATAATTTTTTCCAGACTTTGCATACCTAAATTCCAGATATGATGACTTCCTAATATCCTCGAAATTTTTTGCCTGCTCTTCTGCTGAAGACGAAGCCATGATTTCAGTCAAGTTCTAACGTTACCCCTACAGTGCAAAGCGAGAGGAGCACAAGGGAAGAACCCCTTGCTCCTCCCTACCCACAGCTCAGCCTGTCCGCTGCTGCAATCCTTCCTCATACAGCACCCTGGGACACTAGGAACTCCCACATTTTCTTTTAACGATACGTCACGGGCAACAGCTCATTTCTTTAGAGAAAGCGAACAACTCTGAGTAGTAAAGGTGAATGCAGAGTTTTCGCTTGTGTGCCACAACCAGACACAGGCTTCTGCCTAAAATGACCGTGACATTAAGGCACACGGTAGGAGATACCGGCTCGCTCGGATTATTTCCCTTAGCTCTATTCCTTCCATTATGAAAGCACATTCAGAGCGCCAAAGGGATCCAATGCAGCTGCAATTATCACCAGCCTACCAAAAATGTGGGGTTTTAAAATAAGGAGATCTTTCTCCTTGCCTGTTAATTTTGAAAAGGACATCCTTAAGTTTTAACTAAGGATAAGCCACCACAAATCTTTCCACTGAAAGAATGCTGTGAGATGTTCCTACCTCCTCAGTCATGCTGATTCAGCTATTCGATAGCTGTCTTACACACTGCACGTGTGAAATGATGTTAGACTATCCCACAAGCACTTTGTTTTAAAAAAATGAACAAACCCTCAAAAGCACCACTTTGGAGTCACATTAAAGTTTTCGGAACCAGAATACTGTCAAAAAGTCCCAAAACACTTCCCTGTCTTTATGAGACACCTTGGCAGATCCTTAGTAAGTCTACAACAATCATGCCAAAATCCCCCTATAGAATTCTCAGAGTAGACAAAGTTGAGAGAGTGGGATAAGGAAGGAAAACACTGAGGAAAAACACCTGTGAAAACAAGAACAGTTATTCATATGAAGACATACTAATAACAGTTTGGCTATTGTGTGTATGTAGCAAACCATGTAACAAGCTTCTGTAAGGTCCTTTGTGTATCATTTTTAAAGAACTACCACCGTAATACAAGCATGTGAAAATGTTTCTTTTCCATCTCAGGAAAAACCCAACAAAACAAAAAACCCAATGAAAACCACACAAAAACTAACACAACAAAAACCCCCACAAAACAAAAAAAACCCACAACACCAAACAAACCACAAACAAAAACCACCCCACACGATGGAGCTGGAGACTCACTGCTTGCTAGGTTTGCACACTACTTTCTCACACATACAAAACCAGGTTTCAAAACAATTGACCTTTAACTGACTTGCCTGTAAGTTCTCTATCACGTAAGAGTTTACAGCATTTCTGGCATATCCAAAAAAGGGACTACTACTGATGAATTAAGTGTATATTAACCTGGAAGAAATTACAGGCTCACAGTACAGTTATCACTTCTGAATTTAAATTGCAGAAGTGATTTACATGGCTCTGGATATTAAGAGAAGGTTTCATCCTATGACATTTGAAGGCATAAACTCCTTTGATTCCTGAGGAGCAAGACAAATTACTCCAGTGATCCATAATGCCATTGAAATGAGCCTTCCCAGGGCTGAAATATAATTTTAAAATTTGGCCCTTAAGGTGATGTCTAAGTTTTCTGATATTTGTTAATCTGATCTTTAATACTTCCTGATCTGAGAGTTAATAAAGGCAAAACTCAATATCATTTCTGCTTTTAAGAACATTTAAACTTCTTTCTTTGCTCTTTTTCACAGGGCAATACTGAACTGCATGGGAAAAACTCTACTGGAGTTGTCTGACTCTGCAAGCCACAGTCCAATAATCTGCTTAAAAGTTCCGGCACTGTATGTTAGCCTAAAAGTATGATGCAGACAAGAAGGATGTTCTCCGTAACAAGCACCAGGATCATACTTCTGAGAGGTTCTCAGTCCCTCAACAAAAAGAACACTCAAACATTGAATTTCCTATGTCTAAGAGGAGTTTTGCAAAACGTAATGCCAGAATTGGAATCTCAACAGAAGCGCAGGAGAACAAGGACACACAAAACCCCCAAAAATACAGTTTCACCTGCTTGTCTGAACACACTTGAACTTGATCCTGCCACAGACCTTAAGTGCAGGGTTGTCTTTATTTTCATTTGAAAACAGGAACCCCTCCCCATGCTCCACCTAAGTATTACAGATGGCCCCGGGTACCCACCAATTGCATGACTTAGAGAAGAAATTTAGCTACAAGTTAAACACATTGGCACCATGATTAGCAATTTTAAAATAATAATTCCACAAGACTTTTTCCTTCCTTCTAGACAAGAACACAACAGTGTGTCAGATGCTTTGCCACACTGAACGTGTCATTAGAGTGGGCAATGCGCTTGCAAGTAAAGAATGCTAAGCAAAACATGGCAGTTAATTAAACTAGCCTGACTTGGAAAAGAAATGAAATCTAAGGTTTTCAATTGATTTCCAAATTTAAATTAGCTTTGAAGAGACAAAAATACAAAACCAAACCAATCCACAACTAGTCGATCAAGTCCTGGCTCTCCTGCATGATTTTCTTACTAAGGATCTCCACAGGTATCTTGTAGATAGTGTTTTGAGGGACTTTTTGATGACATTCTGGTTATTAAAAAGTGATGCCTATCCACCCTCAAAGCCCAAAAGCACTAAAAAAGCAAAGTACATTACTACCAAGTATCAATTATAAAACTTTCACATCGACCACGCTGGCTATCAGAATGCAGTAATGTCCACCGTGACCCAAAACAAGGTTCGGGAGTAACTCAAATAAGCATTTCCATTTCCCTTTTCACTTATTTGGAAGAGTTCTGCCTCAAAGCAATGTGGTGCTGCAGTTCACAAGAGAGGAGGAACTAGGTAGCTATAAAAAAAAAAAAAAAAAAAAAAAAGATGTTTCCATCACCTACCATTTCACCAATAAAAATGGCTTCATGCATTACAGTTCAATTATGAAACTGGAAAAATAATGTACTGAATATGCATGTTTTCATTTTATATGACTAATATTTTAAGGTCTAACGCATCAAACAGCCTTTGTTCATGAATATTTAAAGAAAGCACAAAAACCTGCTAGTTTTAGAAAGTCAGCCAAGTTAAGCTACCCATGCTACGGTAGTACAACAAAAAAGCCCCTATTTAAAACTACCATGGTGAAAGCCTTTCAGGAACTAATACGTCCTCCTCCGTACCTCTCAGCATGACAGCCAACACTCATCAGGAGGGCCACAAACTCCAAATGAAAACTTTATTTCCTTCCTAAGGGCTACAATGACAAATGTGGCATCAAATCCCAACAGTCAAACAAAAGGACAGGAGTTGAAATTTACCTGGAACATTAAGTGAGTAATTATTTCAATGAGCTGATATATATGTTGCATTGTGCCTTCTGTGATCTTCATTGCTATCTGGTATAATTAACAATAAATCATTCTGGGGGCTACAGCAACTGTTATTACATAAATAAAACACTAGCAAAGGAGCTTGTCAAGGCTGATTTATATGAAGTGCTGCTCTGAAGTTTATTGGATTTCCATAATAAGAAATCATACCATATCTTTTTTTTTTTCCCTCTACATTAATCTTCTGGGTTGCATATGATAATTTCTAAACAACACCACAACTTACTGCACAGTAAGATTCTCAAATTATTTATCAGATAAATCTGATGGTTTAAATAGATGGTGAACATAAAGATAAAAATGGCATCATTTTGTCAGGACAACAAATTACCTATCTAAATTGGTTTACGCTAGTCAAAAAAGTAGGCTCTCAGAAATAAGTCAAAGTTTCTTAAAATATCCCACCTGACAGAACTATCATTCATAAGAAAACACTTTTCTCAAAAAACTCAAATGAACAAGGAAAGTGTTTTCACCGGTTTCTAAAAATTGTGATGAACTGTGTTAGTACACAAGGGTAGACTTTTAAAGTAGAAATAAATCAAAGCTCACAGAAGCCTAAGGACCTCTCAAGAGTCATTAAGGTCAAACACTGCAGACTGCATTTTCTTGGAAGTACAACAGTCCACGTTCAGGCAGAGTGTTTAACGGGAACTACACTGCGTCAATACAGGGTGACAACTAGCCTGGAGAGGAACAGAGGACTTGCACCGCAACACCTACAGAGGAGAAACTTCAGCAAAGCTAAAGTTAATGAGATAATTACAAGAACACCACAGGGTAAGTCTTACTGCTATACATTAAGATGTCATATTGGGGGGAAGACATGACAACAGCAGTCAAAAATATTAAATACATACAAACAAGATTAGAAAATAAATTAATAGAGCTTTTATTTCAGAAGGGTGAAACTCTCCATTTAGAAAATGAATCAGCACCGACTTTCTAAAATAGATGTGCACCAGAAACATGAAGAGAACAGAATCAGAAGAACAGAAACAAATTATCTGGAGACTAATCTAAGTCTCAGAAGCCAGAAGTCTACAAGTGCAACGACAGACTCCTTAGACTCCCAAGAGATTAAAGGGGGTAATTAAAGCAGATAGCGAAGCAGTGAAGTTCTGTATTAGTCATCTTATAGATGACAAGGGGAAAGAAACTCCAATTCCAAAAGCTCTTTGATGATTATTGGCCTTAACAGAGATTTGACTCTCTAAGAAGGATGTTGGGGCACAACTTGGAAAACTCTGGAGTGCTAAGCCACCAGAATCAAATCCATCCCAAGAGAAAGGAAGGGAAGGAAATTAAATTTAAAACAGGTAAGAAACTGAAATGGATACAGACTTAACTGCAGTTTTTATCCAACAGTATCAAAATCTTCAACACACTGGCTAGCTTTAGGAAAGGAACCAAAGGACTAAGATTTACACGTTCACCTCAGTTCTGAAGTGCACCGTAAAGCACTGAGAAACACTTGACTTTGCAGATGTAAAAGTGAAAACAATAAGGAAACATGTAATTTGGTTAAAGAATTTGATCTTGGATTTCAGCTGGTTACACATGAGAGTTCATAGACTGTCTTTAAACATTTTTGCAGAATAAGAATGAAAGGTCTGTTGCTGTTAATTTAATAAGTATTACAAGAGCTCATTTCAGGCCTTAATCCTGCTTCACTCGTGTCTGTTGCAGGAAACAAGACAAGAATTGATGCACTCCGAAACACAGGTAATCAAATAGAAGTAGAAATAATAATAATAAAAAAACCCAAACAACCCAATGTGAGTGGTATTAGTCAGCTTATATTACATAAGTAACATTTTTCATGTTAGGAATACAGGTATTTTAACTTCAGTGTAGCCGTGTTACACATACCTAATCATGGACTTGAGCAGTTACAAACCTGTTCTACAACTTACAGACTGAGCTTCTTTTTAATGTTCTGAGGTATTTAAAGGCTTCATGTAAAGAGATGCTTAACTGACAGTAAAGAATCAGTTAAGCACATTTAATGTGATTAATTTGATAAAGTCAGTTCCACTCACTTTAAAACATCCAAATAACAACATACTTAGAATACTTCCTCTAAACAAACTGATAAGCTGTTCTCTGTTGCCATGATTATCACTCAGTTTCCAGTGTGTAACACAACCATCTACAAGCTTTAAAGAATTTTATAAACAAATGGTTAAAAACTATGCAACTGTAAATAATTACAGCAGAGCAAGCAGAGGCAGACATAACATTGTTTTATTTTTGCTGAATGAAAACAAATTACTTGAGCCTCAAGCATTGTGAACAAAGAAAGTACGAACTGCTGTCAACAGTTACGGTGCTGGACACTGAGGCAGAATATGCTTTAAACTACTTTTAGGAAAGAAAAGCTTTAAAAATTAAATCTGAAGCTACACACTGCATCCTCCCTGGGCAGTTTGACAAAAAACATATTCAACTGAAGTTGCTCCCAGTTTCCAGTCCTACCAGCTGTATGTGGGATCAGTACATTCCTATTGTGGCTGCCCCTAAAACATTTTACAGATTTAGCTAGAAACTCATTCACCAAAAAGTACATCCTAGCCTTTCCGCAGCTTCACTAGTGCACGAGATTAAAATGTAGCCAACAGTCACAGAAATGACAGGACAGAACCCAACTGTTCCTACCTCCCAGATACATTTCATGGATAAAAGGCGAGATAAAAAGAGTTACAATGAAAAATGTTTGTTGGTAGAGTCAGCAGATCTGTCTATGTGTTTCCTCAGAGTAACATATGACCAGTTACACATAATTCCTTTTATTTCAGAAAGGAAACAATGAAGACACAACTAAGGTCAGCTTAGAGTCGCTACCACCACAGTTCTCCAAAAGCTGCAGACAGGGCTTTAGGGAAACAAACAACTACAGATATCACTATGTTATAAAAAAATACAGAATGACTGACAAGTTTCTTCAGCTTTATCTTAAACTACCACCTTCTGTATCCTGACTTAGTGATGTTAGCGCTCCCCACCCTCTCCAGTTAATTGTTGTGGCTGCACTGAAACTGTGCGAGCATTTCAACATACACTCCCATCTATGTAACTCCTCAGTAATGCTTTATTTACTCACGTTATGCTTATGCAAGTATATCCAAGTATAAGTGCATCCAAGTATAAATGATAATGAAGTCTAGATCATGAGTGGGACAAATTCCCCGACAGTTATTACCACATACAGGACTATATATATCTGATAGCACTATGAATTTTCCTTCTAGGAAATAACTATTGTCTTCCTACAGCTAGAAGCTAGTTGTACTGATTGAAAGGACCAGTAGCAAGGCCAGGCGTCAGCTGAATAACAATTCCAGCTGGTGCAGCTGACCTGAGCAGCCTCCCACACAGAGCATTCACTAGCTGTCATTTTAAAGGCACTACCCAAAAGTTTATCACTGAAGTTCTGTAGATTAGATTTCTGAAAACTAGCTGCTATTTGAAAGGAAGTTATGATAGCCTAGTCTACCATACTCATATTGTGAACCCAAAATCTATTTTACCTGTTAAATATTTTACACACTACATGCTTTAAGTAGTCCAGAAATAAAGGGAAAGACTGTTCCACCACACAGTAGTTCTATATACTTACTGTATTGAGAGCATTAAGTGTAGTGTCGTCACGGGAGGCTGCAACACAACCGTCTTCTGTGGATCCTCCATCACACATGCCTGCAAAAGCTGCCATGCTCCTTTATAGTTTGAGGGAAAAAAAGTTTTAAATTCTTCAGCTACTGTTTGATGCACGCACCATGCAGTACACAAATAGTATATTTACACATTAAACCTTAAATTTCAGGGCCTTGCGATACTGTGGAAACAAGTAAAACAAGGCACCACAAACACTGCTATTAGTTATGCAAACCCGAGTCACC
This sequence comes from Podiceps cristatus, assembly GCA_000699545.1. Classification (NCBI taxonomy): domain Eukaryota; kingdom Metazoa; phylum Chordata; class Aves; order Podicipediformes; family Podicipedidae; genus Podiceps; species Podiceps cristatus. The sequence goes on along the minus strand of KL279914.1, from coordinate 72,962 downwards.
TCAGCACATGGAATAATCAATTCAAAATTAAAATCCAATCTAAGTGGATTTCATCAATTAAAAACCTGCACTGCAGTAGTACCAAAGCCCAATCAGGATTATGGGAGACATAACCTCCAGATACAAGGACAGAATCTCACCAGCAACAGGAAACCTGTTGTTGTAATCTTAGTTTCATTATGTTACAAAACTGACTTAAGATTCCCTGCATCTCTGAATTCTTGCAAACAACAAGTAATTTACTCATACTCTGCATTATTATAAGGCCCACCAGTGCACCTAATTAATCTACCAGGCATACCAGAGATCTGGATGAAACTGAAACGCAAACTAGAGCTCATGTGAAAAACCTTTAGTCTCTGAAGGAATCCTATGCTCCCACAGCTACTCCACTCGTAGCAGTTACTTCCCTTGCTACGCATCCAATGCTCTATCATGCTAGCACATACTGCTGGCTTTGCATTTTAAATCCAAAAGCCACAGCCAATGGAGAGATTCTGTGCTGGCCCAACATTAAATCAGAGCATTCCTGTCTCAAACTAAACATTTCAGCTCATCTGTTTGACATCCATGCTACATCAAAACAGAAGAGAAAGGAGTGACCGTGGCCAACTGTACATCCACGGCAGTCCATGTTTCCACTACAGCATTCTAAAGACATTGGTAGTACCTTGGCTGAAATTACCTTGCTGCCCTAAGGTACATAAGTAAGTCACAGTCATTGACGCCTGGCATCCACACAAGTTCTTCATGCTGAGTCACTGTGTCACCATCCGGCGAAGGAAATGGCTGCAGATCAGGAAGCTTGGCCTAGGAAAGAAAAAAAAAAAAAATATGAAGAAAAGTTCATACAGACATTACAGTTGTTAATGTTAGGAGGATGCACAAGTGCTAATAACAAAGCTTGTAAGTTCTCTGGAATAATATGATCTCAAAGATGAAAAATATTCAGACAGCAGGTGGTATTAGCTATTTCATCCAAGTTTCAGAAGTTTGAGGAAATGGGGTCATCAAGCCCAAATCTATTCACTTCATTCCTTCTTTAGAAGGGCAGTTCATTTTCTAACAATTACATGGGATTAACACCGCCTCTCAGTCCGCCACCAGTGAAGCCCTTCTGTACACAGACCAACTGCAAGCATGTCTACAGAAATAACCACAGCCTGAAAATAAACCATTTAGCACTGCATATGTAGTCCTCCGTTACAGAAAAACATTGATGGACAGTTTACTCTCAGAGACAGCTAGTTTTCGTTTCTCAAAAAGAAGCTGTTACTACTCCTGCTTGCCGAGCTAAAACATACTCATACAACATGCTAATATGAAATAAGGCAAGAATGTGGCTACTATACATGTACCATTTTAAATCAGTAAAAAACCTACACATTTGATATCAAGTTAAAAATTAAGTCCTCAGTAAATCATTAGAGCTCTAACGAGAAACGAAGGAATTGCTCAAAAATGAGATAGCTCAGTGAAATGAACCCTGCCACCAAGTATTACACTGTATCATCCAGAGACCCAATTAGCATCTTTAGTCACCTACTGCGATGGGATGAGAGAGAATGGGTCAGGTTGGAAGAGACCTTAAATACCATCTATTTCCAACTCCCCTGCCAGGGGCAGGGATACCTTCTGCTAGACCAGGCTGCTCGAAGTCCCATCCAACCCACCTTGAACACTTCCGGGGATGAGGCACTCACAGCTTCTCTGGGCAACCTCTTACGGTGCCTCCCCACCTTCATCTTGAATAATTTCTTCCTTGTATCTGATCTAAATTTACCCTCTTTCAGTTTAAAGCCATTACCCCTTGCCAAAAGTCCTTCTCCAGCTTTCTTGTAGGCCCTCTTTAAGTACTGGAAGGCTGCTAGGTCTTCCCAGAGAGACGGCTTTCTTGGATCCCTCTCACCTCCAGGGGTTTATTCTCAGATCCTGCTCTCCTGAAGTCCAGGGTAGTGAGCTCGCTGAACGCCACCCTCATTGCCCTAAGGATCTCGAACTCCACCATTTCATGGTCACTGCAGCCAAGGCTGCCCTTGAGCTTCACGCCCCCCACCAGCCCCTCCTTGTTGGTGAGAACAAGGTCCAGCACAGCACCTCTCCTCGTTGACTCCACTGTCACTTGGAGAAGGAAGTTATCATCAACACATCCCTGGAACCTCCTAGATTGCTTATGCCCTGCTGTCTTGTCCCTCCAGCAGATATTGAGGTGGCTGAAGTCTGCCATGAGGACCAGGGCCTGTGAACATGAGGCTGCTCCTATCTGTCTATAGAAGGCCTCATCTGTTCAGTCTTCCTGGCCGGGTGGCCTGTAACAGACCCCTACTATAAGGTCACCTGTCTGTGCCCTCCCTTTAATCCTGACCCATAAGCTCATGGTCAGCTCCTTGCCCATCCCCAGGCAGAGCTCCATGCATTCCAGCTGGTCACTGACAGAGGGCAACAGCCCCTCCTCATCTCCCCTGCCTGTCCTTCCTAAAGAGCCTGTATCCTTCCATACCAACACTCCAGTCATAGGAGCCGTCCCACCACATCTCCGTGATGCCAGTAAGATCGCAGCCCTGCAGGCACGCACACATCTCCAACTCCTCTTGTTTATTCCCCACACTATGTGCGTTTGCAGAGAGGCATTTAAGTTGGGCCCGGATGAAGCTGACTCACTGGCTGGAGTGGCTGGAATTCCTTTGTGCTGCTCTTCAGGTGCTCTCCTGCTGACCTGTGATCCTTCTCAGCTAGCCGAGAGCCTCTTCAGAAACAGCTTTTAAGCTCTATAATTACCTCCTATACTTACAACACTAAACACATTTGAGAGGCAACATTTATACATCACCAGTAATTACAAGTCACAGGTTCAGATGTCTTTCATGTTCTGCTCTTTAATCTGTACTTTATTGTACTTCTTCCCTGGGAAAATGGGTATGTCACTGAACTTCTCTTCTGGAAAAGGATAAGCAAGCATTATACCAAGATGAGATTTCTATGAGAGCGATGCATTCTAGCAACCAGGGTTCTCTCACAAATTAATGTTCATCCTTAAGTACCCTAGGAACATGCTTAATTACTAGAGTTATTCTTAAGAGCAACTTCCTCTTGAATACCTCTGATCATTAATTTGTTAGCCAAAGTTTTCGTAAGAGAACATTTAGTAGAGACCCACTCTCTTCCTCCTCTGCATGTTTATTTTGAGAACAACTGCAATTCTACAAACCATTTGTCTTCACTCATGTCCCTACTTGCTATTATGATACCAAGCAGTAGTTTGACTACTCCTCTTGCAGCTGTAACACGTATAATTTCAGGAAAATGAAGGCAACAGATATTAATCAGAAACCACTGTTGGGATCTCAGGGTTGTTTCTGGATTCTGCTACATATATGTTATTCTCTAAGGGTAGAGGAAAGTGTATCTGTTCCCTGAATTAACAAAGCCCAGTGTGTAGAGGAGACTATTTTTATGCTTTCCACAGAATGAATCAGACTACAGAACGGAAAGCGGCAAGTATCATCTTCAATCTGACTTCCTACTGTGGCCTTGCAATCAACCATTCATATAGCTTAAGATTATACTTCCTACTAATTAACGGGATGAGAATATATATTAGTGATGATGTTTGTCAGAAACATTGATGCTCAGCAAATCAATGAAAGAATAATGGAAGCTTAAAAATATTGCGTAAGCAAAAATTAACAGTATTGTAAATCAGTGGACCTTCTTCCTACTTTTTTTTCATCCATAAATGCATCTGATAATTATACCTTACAGCACAAGTGACTAATACCTGCCAAAATATTACATGACAATTTGAAATGAAAGTTGTTTTGAAGGTATCATTTACAGTACTCTTATTATGACTACTGAAAAGAACACTACAAGTTTAATTGCCAAGGACTTGTTTCCTCTAAATGCGAAATATCCTTAAGAATGTTACATACTGTCACAAGTTATTAAACAAGATTTTAAAAAGAGTCTGAATAAATATTCATCACTTGGATGCAAAAATCCAGCACTTCAACAGTACGAGGTCAATTCCACAGGTAAAGGAGAGCACTCAGTTCCTAGCGACAGATCTGCCCTTATAAACCAGAGTAAGTTGTATGTTAATGCTCTTCAAGAACAGATTATTTTCAATGCTTTATGAGGGATTTCCCTCGAATTAGAACAAACACACCAGGAACAAATTCACATCCTGAGACTTAAGCATATTCTGCTTCTCAGTGTTAGATGACATTCAATGTGGTTTCTCAATTTCTATTTTAACAATCCAAATGACTTAAGGAACTGGTCTTAAGAACTTACAGTTCTTATTGCTTCTCATAGTCAGACAACCAACACAACTGAGGCCTCCTTATCTTTAAAAATCAAAACTTATCCTCTCTACAGCATCAGAAAGTGAAAAGAAAGCCCACATCAAAAGCTTCCTGGGAAACACAAATAAGATATCGTTATTATATCTTGACTTCTGTAGCCTATGGACAAAAGGGATAATTCAATAGTCATCCAGAATTACCATGCTTCCTAGTTAAACAGAATTTAAACTGCTCTGTATCAAAATCATGCAGGTAAAAAGGGTGAGGACCAGCAGGCCCCTTGAATGGCAGGAGGACAGTGTTGGTGGTGTTGGCACACGGCAACAGAGAGAGGGTATTTTGAAAGAGGTCTGTCCCTAACAGCTGCCAAAACTGCTTCAATTAGAAATGCTAACCTCAAATTTAAGACCACTATTGAATTACTAAATACACAATGGCCCGTCTGACTTTTAAGCTGAAGTACCTCAGCTGGCCAAGCTCATTTAACGTGTAAAACCAAGAAGAGAATATGTGCAGGCTTCAAGTGTAAACACAAGTCAATGAGGAAACAAACACAAAGCCACGGCCACGACACCAGACAGAGCACGCTCAGAGACAAACATAAGAGTGACAAGAAATTTGCAGTGAATTCTGTGTTAGTGACAGCTACTTTAACAGACATGCTCAAAAGCACTGTATGCTGTGTTAAAAGTTGAATACATCCATAAATATATATGTGTATCTCACAGTTACTGTATGGGAAAGAAACCTCTCCAGTTTAAAGATCCCCATCCTTATAATTTTGTAATGTTATTCTTGGAAAACTGCTGTCCTTTTTTAATCACTTCTAATAGAATTCCATTTTGTTTAAAATTCATGAAAAGGACTAAATGTCATAGGGACTATCAACTTGACAATTTTACTGTGCAAATTAAAATTAAAATATATACTTTGAATATAACTGGAAAACACCAAATTAATTTTTTATAGTTTAGTAAAAGCATTGCTGGCTGAAAGGGCGCTGAGAACACGTTCATTTTTAATTCCAGAATGTGCCCAGCGATAGATGAGATTTTTCCTTCATTTCCAGTACTCAGATTCCTTTAAACTTACTCCAGAATTAACCCAATAGCATTTCTGCTAGTAAAAATCATTAACATATCAACATTTGACATAGAAAAATCTCCTTAAATGAGGAATTCTAAAGAAGCCATGATGAATCTAGAAAAGCTCATTGTATTTGAACACATACGATTTTAAATAAACATCCTCTGAACAGATCAAGTAGCAAAAACATGTCCTCTAGATATTAAAATGCAAACTAAATCTCTTACCTGATGGCTGGGTCCAACTCTGATTTCACCTTGGGTACTGTTTAGCCTCCTAATATAAAAAGAAAAAGACAATAACAAGAAAGAATTACAATTAATGACATTTAGAATCACATTCTGTATTTTTTTTCATTGCATTTCCAATGCAAATGGAAGAGAAGTAAAAATAATATATTATTAAGAAAGGATATAGTCAGGTGTATTACAAGCCACGCTGCTAACGGTGAAAAACCAACGGGGCATGTCTGGAACTTTCAGCCAAGCAGGTAAGTCAAGAAGAGGATCAGTGTCATCTGTCCTCACAGCGAGAAGGAAGCATCGGGCAGCTGATAACGAGACACATCTTCCTACTTTTTGATGTTTTGATTTCACGCAATACAGAAGTAGCACTGACTTCTAACCAAGATCCTTTAAAAGCCTCCACAGCTCTGCCCCACTCCATGCTTGAGCCAGCCACCTCAAAACCCTGCAAGGCAGAGAATCACCTTCCAACAGGCATCCGACTTGCACTAGTACTGTGTTCCTTTAACCACTTGTTTCGACGCCAAACCTGCATGTTGCAGACAACATGCTAAGCACTACGCTGCAGATTAATACACAGGAAATACCACATTCCGTGTGACCATCTCTGGTCATTTTCATTTTGAAAGAGAAAATATGTTAAATAAAAATATTTGGGGTATTAATCTTCAAAGAACAGAGCCTTGCAATAACAGAATTCGCAAAACTGATTTCTTTTTCTAGACAGAGTTCATGGAAAACCATTCCAGATACTTTGGATCCCACATGTAAAATTAGCTAAATCTTGTTTTAAGAAGTTAAAATTATTATTGCTACTGTGAATTCATTTGCTAAAAATCACATCATATAGCATGACACAGAAGCACAGAAAATCTAAAAAGCAATAAAAATGTGCCTTGTAACATTTGTAGAAATGAATTTAATTCAATTCACCCAAAATGGGCTTCCCTTCTACATAATACACTTGGCCCTCATATTTTTCCACTGTTTTGAAAAGGTATTGCATAAAAAACTGCAAGTTCCAAATGAACTGTTCTCCACGTAGTGACAATTGGAATCTGAAGGGCTCTGTGCTGCTCACACCATTGGCTGGAGTTACTGAAATATCACATTATATGGCAGAAGAAAACTTATTTTGTCATGCTGCAGTAGAATTATCCTGCGACGACAGAAGGTAAAAGCATGCCAGTATAAACCAGAATAACACATCTGACACAACAGAATTTTTCTTCCTAAAGCTTGAACAGACTAAAAGAGCAAATAAAACTATCACTGGAGAGTGCCCTTAGACCCTTTTTCTTTATTAAATATTTTAAAATAAGCACCAAGGAGGCAGATGAACAAAACTACTGGAAATACTAATTTCTCAAGGACCACAGTTGAATCCATGGGACCTCTCTGCTCTGATCTCACGCATCCAGCTCTTGTCAAGAGCCAGATCACTACAGTCCGTAAAGGCACTTGTGCCTCGACACTGGTGCTTGGGATACTCAACGCAGCTACCATCTGAAAACTTAACTGACCACCCAAGACGCCTGTAAAACAGCATTAAAGAACACAACCGAATCCAAGGAAATTCAATATCCTTAAGATCAACAGTCTACTTTTCCTATAAATTGTTCTTATTTAAACAGGCATCTTTTGTTTATATCCTGCATATTACATTAAAAGGACGACAAAATTGAGAACTGTTTAAAGACAAACTTTTGAATTTAACATTTCAGTAACTGCGAGGCATTTAAGCGAGTCTCAACACACTGGCAAGGAAGAGCACACACATAAACCTAACAGATCACCATCTTTAATCTGGAAACAAACTCTAATTAATCTTGCAATTCACTGCTACAGAAATAATGACATCATTTTACAAGTAAGCTGCAGCCCTGCAGGATTTCTTATTCACCCTGCTGTGTTCACAGTGATCATAAGCAATGACTGAGAAATAGTTTCTTTTGAACTTTAAAAATTAAAATCACAGTGTAAACTGCTAGCCCTGAGCAAAACTAACACCGGACAGGCCCAAACCATTAAATGCCACATGAAGTCAAAAAGGTGACTGGAGGGGGTTTTTTGACATGACTATTTGCATATCTTTATGAACATTTTCACATCAAAATTTCAAAGTATGCTGTATGTGTGTATTAAGTTAAACTTCCCCTCACTGACCATTCACGGATGCACAAGTGGCTAAGCCATAGCAGTGAACGTGAATGGACTTTACCCAAGACAACATGACAGGAGAACCTGTCAGACAGGAACAAACACAGGTTTTGTAATACTCAATCTTATGTCACGACGTCTATGCAATACTCCCTTCCTGGCAAGCAGATCCACTCTAAAATGCGTGCCAGAAGTCTCCTGAAATGACTAAGAACATGTCAAAATGATTTTCTCCAACGTATATTTTCACAAGACATGATCTGACACTGTCCTCTTGGTTTCAGGTTATGTAAAGAAATGACTATACTAGAAAATCAATTTTCTATTTACAACAAAGCTATAAATTAAATACTAGGATATATTTTTTCAGCTACAAGGTGTCAGAATTTTTCCCTGTAAGGAATGAAGGGAAAACTGACAGCAGAAAGTGCTGATGTTCTTCCTTTATTCCCAGAATTCATTTTAAAGCCATGCACATCTCTACTAGTCAGTGCAAGTCAAACTTAAAACATGTCTATGCAGTTTCTGCCAGCCAAAGGCTGTACAAGTAGGTTTTGTATACTTAAACAGAAAATTAAACTGATTTCTCTTTAGATAGGATAAAACCAGCAGTGCAAATACCCCCCAACTCCCAATTTCTTCAGCTGTATCACACTGAATATGACAAATAAAGCATTTAAGAATCAAGACTAATTACAAGATGCTGGAGCATCCTGTAAATAATTGCAAAGATAAAAGCAAAGTTTTGGATGGGACTTCTGCTCCTGCCTAGGCACGTGGAGTTAGCTGGGGAAACTCCATGGGGCTATCCAACCACGACTCCTCACATGAAAATGAAGTGTCAAGAGAAACATTTCTGTGTGCCTTTTCATCACTCCTTTACCACTTCCTGATTATATTCACACCCCAAAGGTACTCCCCTCCCCCTGCCCCAAAAGGGAAGGACTGGACAGAATGAAGCTGCTGTGCAGGGATCTTTCAGATTGTACCACATCACACTTTTTTTTTTTTTTTTTTTTAAAAAAAGCACAATATTTTTTAAATACAATACTCTTTCTGTTGTCCACATCACCCTTTTTTTTTTTTTTTTTTTTTTTTTTCAAAAGGGCACAAAGCAGATCGCTCTGCGAGGGCACACAATCCGTTAAATAATTTTTACTATTTCCATGTCCCCAGGAATGGGTTTGCAAATGGAAAGAAAATTCTTGCTATGCAAACTAAAATGCACTGTAGATTTTTAAGCTAAATTATATTGGTGGAAAGCAATTACAATAATAATGGAACAGCACTCTGTGTTTATTCTATGGGAAAGAAAAAAGAGGACCCAACACTATATATGAAATCTGACACAAAAGAAACTGATGTAACAAAGCAGTATCCATAGCAACAACAACTTAATATTTCAGTCCTCTTCAGCTGCAGTGGATTAAATATAATGACAAGATGTTCCCTTTGAAAAGTAACCTGTTGCTATGACAACGTTGTATTCTGCAAAGTAAACAGGGGCTGGTCAGAAAGGAGATGGAAGCCTGCGACTGAATATCAAAAAGGCAAGAAGCCTCTGTAGCAGAGCAGGCACACGCAGCACACTCTAATCCGAGAGGGGCTTGTTCCAAGCGAAGAGAGAGGATGTTCAGTTCAATGAAGCTTTGTCCTTTCAATTCTAAAGCAACAGGGGAGGTTGGAGGTTCAAGGCCAACAGCAGCACCGCTGAGAACACAGTTCAGAGGTGAGGATGAGAAAAGCACAGGAGGCTGCACAGGGTGGTGGCAGAGCTTTAATTTATCAGCTTTCGAAAGAAGAGGAAGGAAGGCTGGCAACAACAGCTCCTGCACGACTTCCAACACGTAAACAAGTTTAACCTTCTCTGTTTATCGTCTACCTTCTTGTCTACACCGCAGACCAGACTCACACCATTTACGCAAAGGCTGGCACAACAGGTAGCCTTCGTCCGTGAAAATAACGCAGCATTGCACCACCACTAAGGTCTGAAACGTGGCAACAAGAGAACTGCGTCGCAGTGAAGGACAGCGGCTCAGCTTTGAGGATAACTCGGGTTCAGGACTTGCAACACCAACTGCTGCTATGGAACTGCCAGAGCCATACAGGATTCCTAGCTGAAAACTCACAGCAAAACCCTCTAGAGTTTGGAGGCATTGGCAAAAGGCATTTGCAGATTTCTGCACGGCCCTTGTCCCCGCTGTCCTATCTTTGTCCTTTCCTTGACATGAATCCAAGTCAGTTCTTTACCCAGCACATCTCGGCAAGGAAGCCAGGCTTCTGAAAGAAACTACACTGGCTGTATACAGAAGGTGGACCTTCAAGGTCAGGGATCACGTGTACAAGGTGGAATCTTGGAAACTGTAATACTGCTTCTTTCGTGTTTTCCTTTTATCACTGAAGTTCAGCAAGAAACATGCTATGCAGTAATGGCACGTGTTTGATACTGCCTGATGTGCCTGAGACACGGGCTGAGGGAGGTGGCACAACTGCAGCACGACACTGAACCAGCCACGTTCTCCATCAGTTCCCTTCGGCCTGTAACAGACACGGTTTACTTCCCTTCTGCCGCGGTCACCACACACTCAATGCCCTCCCCCATGTACTGCACTTCCACCGGCTTTCTGAAACACCTGCTACTAGCCAGCAGGAGCTCAGAAAACATGAAAATAACTTCATGCTACCAGTAAGTTGAAAAAAAAAACCACACACACACCCACCACAACCCAAGCATCACATACAGGACAGCATTCTGTGCTACCCTTTTAATCACTGCTGGCATAATTATTCCTGATTTTGTATACTGAGGTGATATCTAACTAAACTAGAGGAATACTTCAACGGGAAATGGTTTTTCAACCAGCCAAATCACTGAGCAACAAACTACATCTCAAACAGCGTTTGATTCTCTTCGGAGCTCTCCAAAAAGGTTTTTCAAAACCATCTTGATGAAAACCGCTGCCTACTGCAACATATGCGTGTCACTAAGGCAAACTTCACCGCGCAAGAGAAGTTCCAGCGATTACACTAGAAGCACTGTCGGTCGAAGCAGCTCTCACCATCCCGGAGTAGAGGAGGGGACAGGGTGCCCTGACCCGAGAGCAGAAGGGGTACCAGAACAGCGATTACTCTGCACTCAGCCACCACAGCGTTGCGTTAGCGCAGGAAGCGTGCAAAAGAAGTTGGAAGAGGTCATTGTGTATGACAAGAGATTAAAGCAAGGATATGTGGGGGTTTGGAGGGGCTGGGCTAGTTTTTAATAAGCAATAACAAGCTATAGCACTAAAATAGTCTTATGAGATTTGGGTTTATTTATGAAGCCTGGTAAGAAAATCTATGGCTTACTAAAAACTAAAACCTATTAGATAGATAGATAGATAGATAGATATATATATATATATAAAAATAGGCAGAAAATACTATAAATTGCAATCATACACTTCAACATTGGTGTAGCCAAACAGTCACTATTATTGGCAAGATAATCAGTTACATAAATTGTAAGCATGACACAGTAAGGCAATTCCTGGATATTTGTGATTTCTGTAAAATTAATAGAAATCTGAAGTAGTTAGGAAAACCTCAAGAAAAGTTTTTTTTTAAAAAAAATCCTTTTATACAATTTGCATTTGTTCAATATTCAAGATGAAAAAAACCCCAACATTCTTCAGAGGCAGTCCTGAAAACATCTGGCAAGGATCATTTTGTTCCATCTCTAGAGGAACTGAATTCCTCCACTTCAACTTCAGCTGGTTAAAAAAATAGTTTATCAGGGCCTGAAAGGGACTGGCATTACACTCACTAGATCCACTTGGTAGGACATTCTGTTTCGTTTTATTCTGTGCATCTATAAAACTAAACTCAGGACTTCCCTTGCCATGCTCCTCCCTCACGCGATGCTACGCAGGCTGCAGGCTCCTGCAAAGCCTGAACTACAAAAAAAAAAAAAAAAAAAAAAAAAAAAAAAAAAAAAAAGCTTTATGTACATTTGCTCCTCTGCAGCACTGTAGAAGTCCTAAGATTTCATCACAGTGATGCAAAATAGTCTGCCCACAAACACAATAAGCCTCTCACACATCACAGCTTTATTCTTACTTTCTCCATCTGCTTCTGGTCACTGCGGGGACACAGGATACTGAGCCAAACGGGCCCCCAGTTTGACCCAGGAAGACCATTCTTGCAGTTATGACACGTACACAGTTCAAAATGCAAAAGGTACAATCGGGTTCAGGCCATTCAACAGTTAATCAAAAAAAAAAACCACCACCACCACCACAAAAACCCTACCCCAACCACCATAAACATGTGAGTTAGGTGCCTAACAACAACAGAATTAGCTCCCTCAACCCCTTCTAAACAAACAGCAATTCTTGCTTAAAGACAATTAGTTACATAGTTTTGTTTTCATTAAACTTGGACCTATATTTATTTACAGATTAAGCAGTGGCTTTTTAGCTTTTTTCCAACAATTATTTTCTACATAAATTTACCTCGTTACCCAATTTCATGTGTCCAGCTTGCATTTGTGCCTCAAACCTGAAGATTTTTAAATCCTTTTTCTAAAAGTATTGTAATGCTCAGAAAAAGTTCTTGCTAATGGTAAGCCTCTAGTAAATTTAAATTTTGTTTAAAACCTGTTGTGCATCATAAAAAAAACACAGGCAATTTTGTGTTCTGAGTGAAAAAAAATCAACCCTGTTATTTCAGGCAAGTGAACTTATATGGGA
>KL279914.1:28768-60426 GCA_000699545.1 Podiceps cristatus | reverse complement strand
GCAGGAATGAATAAACATGTACTAACATTTGTATGTTCAGTACAAGCTCGAACCTGCTGACTGATTGCAGAGACAGAACTTTAAGGAAGTAGAGGACTCTGTGTTCTGCAGCCACGCTGCTCTTTGGAGAAGGAAGTAACTGCAGAAGTTTGAGTCAGACAGAGAAAGCTTTTTCAAGATAACATTTGTTTTTCATCAGGTTTATATATGAGAAAAAAATACTATGCAGTCCTTAGAAGTCTTGTTCCCCAAGTAGGATGGAAGTGATCATCACAGCCATTCTGAGACACAAGTTATCGCAAAGAACCAAGCATTCTCCCCTCACAGGCGTTACCTACAGGGGTGATGTTTTGCTTGTAGATCTCATTGATCACCTTTCTAATATCTGTTTTCCAATATTTGTCTTCTTTCAAGTAAGGAAGACACCAGTATTTTGATCACATCATCATAAAAAATTAATAGAAACCTTGCATGATAGAAATTTTTATCTGGTCTACACGTGATTTTAATAGAACCAGAACATTACTTATTTACAAGCAACATTTACACTGATAAGTAAGTGTGTAAATGAATTCAACATAGAATTAAGTTGCTTTAAGTGTTTATCCTGTATAGCTTCTAAACCAGCCACCAGGCAGTACCTCTGCACTTCCCAGAGCAAACATTCGCTATTGAAACAGGCTATAACCTTCATCAGCTCCATTTCTCCAGCACCATCACAGTTTACATGCAGGACAGCAGAACCAGGCAGCAACCCAGCAGTTAAATTTTTTCCATAAAGCTTCACCAAGGTTAGATGCAATGAGCTACCACTCAGTCTGTTAGCTTGCTTGACAACACAAATCTCCAGCTTCCTTGAACAGCAAATACACGGAGAAGCGACAGCATGTTTCCAAGGTGGTAAGTATGAAGAATGTGATGCATAAAACAAGCCTGAAGATGCTCCTAGCTCCACCACACACTTGGAAATAAAAAGCTCTCATTAAAACAAATTACAGCCTAAAGAATTGGAAGGAAGAGATATACTGATTTAAGTCTTGAAAAAAAAAAAAAAGCTAAAATGAAGTAACAAGGGCAAGTAAGACTATCAAGTACTTGGCCACTATTTCTTCATCCAAAGGGCAAAATACAAGCACTCCCCATAATATATTTGTAACTACAAACAGTTGCGTGGAGTGGAACTGTAACTCACCAGACCACCTATTAACAGTCTCTGAACTGGAGAGAATATTCTGGGCATCCAGCCAGCTTCAGACTTCACCGTAGCAGGAACTGCATAAGCACGCTCTGCAGACTGAGCAAGGAGAGAGGGTCTTCTCAGCCCGCTGTCTCGCCAGTGCCACAGATAACAGAGCAGCCAGCCTTACTTCTACTACTACCAGGGGTTTTCTGGTTTGTTTTGGTGGGGGTTTGTTTGTTTGCATCTTTTTGTTTTTGTGATGGTGTTTGTTGTTGTTGTTGGGGTTTTTTTTTTTGTTTATTTACTTTTGGTTTGGGGCTTGGGGGTGTGTGTGTTTCACTGGGAGGGAGCATTAGTTTATTTGTGTTGTTGCTTTTTTTTTTTAAACCAAAATGAAACAATCTTGTACACCTATGCACAGACCTAAGGAACTGCTTTCATTATAATCTGGCTGACCAGCCCCACAATCAGCAATACAGGTGAAAGACATCTGTGTTGAAGCACATGAAAAAAAAACTTGAGGTCTCAAAAGCACTGAAGGTCTGCTATGAGAGGAGCACTGCCACAGGGAATAAAAATATCTATACATTTGCTAGGAGCAGGAACCACCTGATCCTACACAAGTATGGCACAGACACCAGAGGCATCCTTCAAGGGGGAGGGAGTTCTGGGAGCCAACACAACCAACATTACATTCACAAGTTCTCATGTGCAAGCAATTACGTGAAGAATGCCTTGTTCAGCATATTATTCCATCAGTCCCTCATTTGCCAAACATAATACTGATTGTTTGACAATCAGATTTTGTTTTAGTACAACCTAGAGGTGTTTTCACTTTTTTCTCCCTCCTGCACTATTTAAGTTGACCTTATCATTTCAAAAATAAGCATGACCAAATTTTAAGCCTAGAAGTGTCTTTTTCAACCTTCTTTAAATGCATGCACAAATCATCACTGAAAACCAGCACAAAGCAGACTGCTTTGTACCCTCCCCATCCCTTAATGCATTCTCTTCTGCTTATAAATCAACATTTAAAACATATGTTAAGGACAAGGTGTCACATCCCTGCGTTCCTGCAGAGCAGTGTCATATTCCTGTATATATTCCTTTATTAAGAGTGTGTTTCAAAAGCCTAGGCCTACAGAAACAACCCCTTCAACTATGAGGTGATTCAGGCAGACTGAAGTTCAAGGGAATTGTGCTCCATAATCATTAGCGTGACTCTGCTTCAGCCAATGGCAAAAAAATCACCAGAGACCCACACTAAATAAGTGGTCTTGATTTTTATGCTCTATAGGTACAAAAGGAGATGGAAAAGGGACTGACACTTCAGGTAGCATACAGATACAGACATGGCACTAACACAAGCAAAATTATGCAGTCTTATTCATCATTCATTCCTCAGCTCCTGACAAGAGGAGGAAGGTAGCCCCGGTAACGCACCCTGCACAGGTGACTGACAGAGTGCAAGGCTAAAAGCCAACCTGCTGCTCTACAGTTCCACAGGTGCCACTATGAGCAGCACAAACCATCCTGTCACCTTCAGACTCAATACACCCCAGTAACTCGATAACAAGTTGTCCTGATTGAAACATTTCCCTCAGCAATAGCCCCCACGGTGCCGAGACCAGTTCTGCAAGCAATGGGCTAGGCAGAGGGCCACAGCAGGGCAGGACCCAGTTTTGCACAAGTTCAGACACTACTGCAAAGGAGAATATGCTGCAGAATCAAGTTTAGTCCCATTCAACACACCCAAATCCTCTCCAAGCCATTTATATTTAGCAGTGACAAGTCATTGATGGCTGTCCCACGAGGACCTCAAAGCCAGTCGCAACCACACTATCATTACGCAAACCTGTAGAGCCCAAGTCCTCTATTTTATTCAGAATAGTTTAAAAATTTAAAGTCTTTTGCTAGCCCGATAAAACCCATGTGCATTGTTTACACAGCTGCCACATGACAAGCTTCTCAATGCTTAAGACAATATTGCTGCATTTTTCGATGCGTGTTTATTTGCATGTGACTGACAAGCGAGCAGAACCACGCTGGCTACTTTTATTTTTTCCTTAATACTTGAGGAAGTACCAGCGCGATCACTGCCCCTCAATCAAAACAAGAACCACCCATCCGCAGAGCAACCAATGGCTGCTGGTCTGCGACCCTCCCCGCAACATCAGCTAAACACTCTGTTGCAGGCCCAAACGTTTCCTAATAGCCACCTCGGAGTGCTGCATCCCGCAGAGAGCCTCTGCAGCTCCCCACAGACCTGCCATGAGGTTGGCATGCAGACAGCACAACCGAAATTAAAACTGTACCACAAGGGGAAAAAGAAAAAAAAAAAAAAAAAGCCCACACAGCTTCAGCGTTTTGCTACATGCACCCCTCAGGCAGCAGATTCCCTGCTCAGTGCCCTCATGCACCATACAAACAGCTGCACAGCAAAGCTGACGTGATTACAAGGTTCTGAGGAGCATGCAATAGTAATGAAATGATTTCATAAACATTTCAGAAGTCACAAATAACAGCAAAAATCATCACTGTTTAGGGGAGGCCAGAGTGATGTAGCCTACCTGCAGGGGCTGAATGGATCATCCATGACTATGACAGGCTCTTGTGGGTTTAGATGTATTCCTGAACCCTCTACTTAACAGCTAAAACTCTGCCTTTTCCACTCTACCAACTCAAAATGGAGGCACATGCAGTCTGAGAGACCTCAGAGAGCTTTCACTGAGCTTGTGCTATGACCTAAGCCTGCACGCAGAACGCAGAAACTTCGCCCTCGGACTGACAGGACTGAGCATGTGCTGTGACCCTCCCTCATCCACACACTGTCTTACAACGCAATCAATCTCAACCCCGCTGTTTCCGTAAATAAAGCGCACTGAACAGACTCCGCAGCTCCTGCATACCAAGCTAGTGTGCAGGGAAGTGGGGCCTTAGCTGGGGGATCTGCTACAGCCAACGCTCCACAGCAGAGCCATTCAAAGCCTGGAGATCTGCGTTCCGGCACTTTTTAGATCTTTCTCTCAGCGAAATACACATCGATTTTAAAAAAAAAAAGGCTTCTAAAAGCTTTTTCTCCTAGCTTGAGGTTAGCTTTTTTAAAAAATTACACTAATTAAAATGCTTAGAGGTTTTTCACAGATGCAAATGACAGCAGCTTCATGTATTTTAATACACAATTTATCTGTTAGGAAACGAAGCGGCAAGCTGATTCACAAACTACTTTTATTTTACCTGTCAATAATGCAATATATGAGAACATTTAAAGAATATATATTCTCAGCAACAACTCCACTGCCATTTACAAGCACACGGGAACACAAAGTGAACCCAAGAGGAGTCAGACTTGATTCACTGAACTTCCTTCATCATCAGTGATTTCTGGCATTCCTATTAATGTAATTCTCAAAAAAAATCTTAACTACTCATTTATATGAAGGTAATATCCCTTCCCCCTACAACATAGAACACTTTGATTTGATTTGATACCTGACTCCATTTTACAGCACCTGAGCTGCCTGAATTTATTTTGAGGCTAAAAGAGGATAAAAGGTTTCTCAAATTTTGAATTTGAAAAGACAAACAGGCTAAGCAAAACAGATCAGGCCACAGAACAATCCCGAATTTTCTTTTACAATAATCCAGTGAGAAAATTTTGTAACAATATAGGCGGATACACCTTTCTCATTGCCCATGTTATGTTACCTCCCACCCCACTCTTGGGAACCTTCACCAAGATAGTCTGGCTCCTTCAATGAACCTGCAATAATAATTTAAACATTAAGTAACTCGAACATTTCAGCTACCATGGCTCTGCTGAAACTATCTGATGCTACGAAAGCTCATTCATAACCTCAAGGAGCCTTTCCCTAAGATACAGGATAGAAGGGCTTGGCTCACACTTGTAAACACATAGAAAACACCACAAAACAACAACTCGAATCAACTATGATTAAAGTTCCTATGCTTTGTTAAAATACTAAGCTATACCAGGCTATATATTTAAAACTTCCAGAAACATGGTGAAGTTCTAAAAATAAAAAACACCCTTTTTTTTTTTCTTTTTTCCTTTTTTCTTTTTTTTTTTTTAAAAAAAAAAAAAAAAGGGCAAACCTACCACCACATTCTATCAGCTCACCTCTATAACATTACAGGAGGCAACACATTAAGAACAAGACTGCCTGACCAAATTTTCCCAGACTACAGACTAGAAAAAGGTAACGACTCCAAATACATTGCACAGTCTCTACCAGCTGACTGCTTTTAAGAAAGAACACATACAAGGCAAAAAATATTGACTCTTCGTTTCAACTACAGTTGAAATGTATTTCTGCATTTTTTGTTGTAGCTGTTGTGGGTTGGGTTTTTTTCCCCCCCTCAAATTCACAACATGAACTTGAGAAAAAGTTCTCAGCTTTTATGCCAACCTCCAGTTCAGAGAAACTGATATGAACACATAGAAATAATGTATTCCAAATGATATCAATAAAATGTGATAGCAGCCAGAAAGAACAACTCAAGGAAGTTACACATCCATCTATCTAAACAGTTTTTGGGAGGGATTTTTGTCTGTTTAAAAGGAATCAGCTGCAAGGCACTTCAGTGCATGGGAATACCCACTGACAAGCAGTGATGGTGCTCAGCATCTTCCATGGTTTTTTCCCAGGAATATTAGAGCAATACAAGACAACTTTGCTGTTATTCAGTAAGATGTACAGAAGCCACCTGTTTCACATCACATGGGCATACCATACAAACAGTCCCTGATTTCCCCCATCAGGAAGACTCCTGACTATTTAAAAGTGCTAAACCTACTTTAAAACAAAGGGGGGGACTTATAATACACGGTAGGAATTGCCTTCTTTAAACGAAGTACATCACAAACTGTCAGCGTTCTAAGTGTAAGCATATTAAGAACTCATTTTAAGGCTCTGATTTGAGACATAAAGATGGTTAAGTTTAAAAACATTTATGATCATTTCTCCCTCTATCACTGCCCTAGGCATTATACTGTGCATAGAATCAAAATGTTCTGACTGCTGAAAACTAACCAGACAAAAGGATCAAAATAGCAAAACAGAGCTCTGCAGGCCGCCTTGACCTCTCTTCATGTTTTGTTTGTGGATACCAACTTATCATTCAACTACGTTTTTTTCTAAAGGGCAATATTAAGAGGAAGCTTTGAATATCCTACTTACCGAATTCCACACTGGTTGCTTGACTTTAAGGACACACACTTTTCTTATCTGTTTCTAGAACAGAAACTTGTACTCCACCAACTATGCATAAAATGAATTTTCTCAGCTGGCTATACAAATGTAGTGGATGTATTCCACACTCCTGAGAGCCAGAAACATATTTCAGGTCTGCTTCCTAGCTTGATTAACACTGTATTCAAGTTGCTAACACCCAGCCTCTAGCTGTAAGATTAGTTTAGGTTTTTATTCCACAATCAGATTTTTCTCAGTGATGTGAGAATTACTGAAACAGAGTATGTAATCTTTTGCCAAACTCTGTTGGAAAGAAAAAACCACCAAGAAACCAAACCAAAAACAAACTAACCCACAAAACAACCACACAAACAAACCAGATTGATAAACACTGGAAAGAAAAGTTATCCCAAAACGGGTTTACCACTTCCAGACCACAAAATGATCAGCAACAGGATCACGGTTGATATTTCCCAAGCTAAACCTACAGCCAGCAAGCTTTCAAATAGAAAAGAAAGGACAAACTATACTTTCCTTTAGCACTGTGTGCTCCAAGAACAAAAGGGCCTCTTATTACACAACCACCACACCAGTGTTTTGGATGTTTTGGGGAGTCTGGGATTCCTGCGGGTTGTTTTGCAGATAGAACACATGAAAACATAGAAAATAGTCAGATGCCCACCACACTGAGCTGCAGTCGAGTATCCTGGAAAAGTGCATGAGCATCTGACACTGAACACAAAAATCACTCCAACAGAAACAGATCTTTGCAGATGCCTGTTTGGTCTAAGAATGTATCCTATCACATTTCTAAAAGTCAGTTGAGGGGGTCACACGGCAAACTTCAGAACCTTATCTTCAACATACTACTATTTCAAGCTACCGGGAACATTCCCCATCCTTTCCGCATGAAACAAAACACCACATCAGAAAAGCAGATCAAGTTCCAAGATGAAGTTTTGTTTTTAGAGATGAACCACCAACTGATCATCCTGGAATGTGTGTTACAATACATTTAATTCCAAAAGCAAGATAAATCTAGAATTAGATATTCAAAGCAGCATGTATTATAAAGCAGTAGCAAACAGATGTCAAAAATAATCAAGCAACCTAGACTCAGCTCCTTTTTCTAAACCTTCCCACACTGCAAGACAAAATACAGACTTGAAGAGCTAGAATTAAAAAAAAAAAAAAAAAAAAAACACCCACACCACACACCACAAAACCTGGCTGCAGCCAAATTAAGAAAAACCTACATTTTGAAAGCTGGCTAGTCTGAGTAATTAGCTAATCACTAAATGCTATGCTTTGTCATTTCATTGATCTTTTCAGGCTCAGTCATCTTCTATCTGAAAGAATTAACAGCTACTTCTACACAGAAAGTGGGTTTAAAACTGCACTGACAACTCACATAAATGGCATTTCATAAAAGAAACCGTCCATTGAACACAGAACTTGAACACTAACACAAACAGTTCATGTAGCATTCACACCCTCAAAACTAAAACGCACTAAGTAAAGGGGCAAAGTTAAATACAGGGGTCAAGCATGGTGCTGAATATCAGAGATGTATCATACCAAACTTCCTAAGTGCCTTGCCTTGTCGGACTGCTCCAAGAAGATATACAAATGATGTGACAAAACATTTCAACATATTTTATTTTAAAATATTACAGGATTTCATGCCCTTTGCCCAGAGCTCAGCACCATACACCAGCAAAGAGGCTCTGAGGGACTTACACTTAAACACGCGCTATGAACGTAACCTGAATTGATTAAGGGAGTTTACCCAGCCCAACACCCCGTGTCTCAGACGTACGGACAGTATAAGACACATCACAATAAGTTACAGGAAGCCTCATAAATCAGCAATTACATAATAATATGCCCACACAGGGAGTTTCTTCCTAACTGCAAGCAGTTAGTGGTTGACCAAGCCCTGAAGCATAAAGATTCCCATCTGCATTAAAACCAGTAAATCTACAACGTAACAATTCAAATATTATTTATACACCTATCTGATCCCCACTTAAAATAATACTTTTCTCAACAATATCTCTAGAAACCAAGGTCCACGAGCTAATTATGTTTTCTGCATAGAAAGAAACAAGACAACTTTCAGTCGGTACAGACCCTGCTACGCATTAATCTTGTACTCAAGTGCTCGTACAAATATGCCCCTAGACAGCAAACTCTTTAAGGCTCCTACTTGTAAGGCATTCTCTCTGTTTGCAAAGCTACATAAATGAAAAAATAAGAGTTTAGGTTCAGACCTGAAAAATAATAAAGGTACCATCTAGTATCAGCTTTGCTTTCCAAACACAACCGATAAAGATTGGTTGGATAACTCCCAGGCAGATTGAAAGAACTGTGAAATGAAACAGTACACTGATTCTTCATATATGTAATAATTCAAAACAAAAAACAACCAAACACGTTCTTTCTATACCTCTAATTTTCTCCAGGACAGTGAAGCATAAACTAGGAATTTGTTGATATGGGCCCCTATAGGAGTATTTACACACAAAAGCATGAATTCCCACACTTAAAACCCTTCAATTTGATTTCTTAAAAGTGTGCAAATTTCAACTTTACTTACTAGAAGATATGAACGTATTTTTTAAGTATTTTCAGGGGTGTGTATTTAGCCAACGAGACAGTTAAAACTCCTGCTAATGCGTGCAACCTTTAAAAAAAATTTCACAGTTCTAAAAACCTGTTTCGAAGCGGTATGTTATTTACTCAGAGGTGCAACCGGCCATCATGACTCACTGCACGGTTTTGTTACCTACTGTTAATTTTTCTCCTGTACATACTCTCAGCAGTAAGAGGTAGCTTCTCCCTCCCATTCTCTTCCACCCCACCTTCTTATCAGCATCATACTTGATTTAAACTTTCCTTCCCTTGAGTAGTTTTCCTGTTCCTACAGACTGAGATCAGTGGTAAAACTTGCCTTTAAAAGTCAGTTCACTTACCTTGTCTCTGGATTATAGCCCAGTATGTAGAAAAACGAATCCACTCGGGCTTTAAACTCTCTAGCAGCAAATATGTCAGAGAAATGGGAGATATTACACTTCCCTCTGAAAGAAAGAGGGAAAACGGTATTAGAATTCTATCGTGAACAACAGCTACTTATAATTAAGTGCCACTGCAATCTGTGTATAAGCCAGACAACCTTGTGTTCATATAAATGTCTAAAACTTCATAAATAATAAGCCTGTTGTAACAAATAACCATGCAGATTCTTAATGGTAGAAAGGGAAGAAAATTCAGTTAAAGTCTCAGATGGTGTTCTGCAAACATTCATTAATTCTCATTCAGCCAGCACACAGTGTTGAGGAGTCCAAATTTAATCAGACCAATGAACAGTATCTACCCTAGAAAACCAATCCTGAAAATGTCTTATTGTCAAAGTTTGTACAGTGCTATTACATCTTTAAGAAAGCGTTGAAAATACTACTATATTCATATTATTTGGGAAGTCAGCTTTTTATTTAGAAAGACAAATAAAATTTCAGTTTAATAACACTTCCAAATGCAAAAAAGCAAAGCTACGCTGCTTTTAGCAAGCAATCCTAACAACATAAATTCCAAACACACACAAGTTTCTTCCTTCTACTTTCATGCCTAAGAGTAAAATACACAAAAGCATTTAAAAAGAAAAAAAAAAAAAAAAAGGGGGGGGGAAGAGATTTGTTAGCTTGCTCTACAGCTCTACAACAGATTGTTCATAATTTTATTAAGATAGTTTGTTGATGAAGTCATTATCCTTAAGGATGAGCACGAAGACTAGCTGTAAGAAGTTGCATCGCATTTCCTCAAGGGTTTGTTGGGCTGTTAATGTACAACAGCTGCTCGTGTTTTGCCATTCCATGCACCGCAGTTTACCACCACCAAGTAAATCAGATCAGAAGCAGGCAAATGGGCCAGACAGCCAACAAGTTAGTGCTTTTTATCTAAAGCCAATTCAATGCAATAAACAAAGCACAAGATTTTGCTCTTTTTCAGTACATCAAGCTTTCTAGCACTAATACAGATAGCATCTCTTGTCACTTGAATTTACTGAACAGTATTTGCTATTATAAATGAGCTGCTATGGGGCTTATTTAACATTGTAAAAAGGTTTGCCAGTCTTGGTTAAAATTGAATGAAAAGCGCTATTGCCACCAAGTACACCAAGATGAAGAATTATTTTGCCTGTAATAATACCGGATCTGTTTGCCTAGTCTTCTCAGAGCTTAAAAGCACTGCATACTTTAAAAACTGCACAGGAAAGTTGAAACGGGAGGCTTGCTTCACTTCCTAATTCTTTTCATGGAAAAGCACTTCAAATTGGCTTACTAACAGACAGCCACTAAGACTTTGCCTTGTAGCATGAGCTCTCCCATACACAAGATCAACTGCTACTGGCGAGGAAAACACAGAAGGATGAATAAAGTTGCTGACTGTTCTAAGACAAAATTAATACGGCTGTCCAGTGAGCTGAGGCTGCACAACTGTCCCTACGATTACCTATTCTCACTCAATTGCCTTTCTGGCAAAGGACAAAGCAACTGGTCATGCCAGGTTGCAATGGAACATTAACAAGGTCCATAATTGAGACATCACACAGAAATACTAAGAGACAAACTTGTTCACTAGTATTTATTTTAACCCTGGGTGGCTGAAGCTAGTTTCCTAGCTTAGTCATTTAGAAAGAAAATGAGAAGGGGTACTTGTTTTGACATTTCGCATTAAGTTCAGATTTTAACAGTATTTTGGGGGGAAAAATTGAGTTTCCTTTCAATAATTCATCTGACAGTTAATACGCGTTTCCTGGTTGAGCTTGTATTATCTATAGTCAAGAAATCAGTACATCTGGTTTAAAGCATTTCAGACAAGTAGCACTACATATTACCACAAAGATATACCATATAGGTAAAAAGGACATCACTTATTACACACTTCCACAGGGATCTGCAAGTATCCTCTAGTTAATTTTTTCCACTGGTTAGAGCAGAAGATCAGTAGTTACAATCACCGGCTTCATTTCCCAGTTTGTCATCAATTCATTGTGTGACCAGAGCCATTTGCGTGCAAAGGACAGAGAAATAATCTCATAATAAATTAGAATTTCATGCTAACCCTCCTTTCATGCATCAGAATACATTCTGCCTACTCTATGTTCTCAAACTGCAAGAACCATTATGTTCATCTTGTACACTGAAAATTACTGACGTATTAACGACAACCTGCTAGAAAAGAATCAGCAAAAGCGTAATCTTCAACCTGCAAAAGTATATTCTCTCAATTAGCAGCATCTGTAGATACCAGCTACAAGCCTGTAAGAATAGTCAAAGTATGAACAAACCAGAACACAAGACAGTGAAACCATATGCCAACAAAGAGAAACAATGATGTGAAAGGTGCCCATGGTATGCACTTGCAAACAAAAAGGCAGGTGAAATGCAAGAAACGAGGAAGTGATCAGTTTGGTCTTCCAGCAGCCTCCGCTCTTTTTGGACGGGGAGAAGAGAAGGTTATTTTTCAAGTTTGCTTGGTATACACATACATTCCATTTTTATCTTTCCTTAAAGAAGAAAACAGAAAGGATGCAGAATATAATTTAAAATACTCCTGTGAAAATTCCATACACATAGTTCAGTTTCTCTCCATTTAAGCAGACAATTAGATTACCAAGATTGGTTCCATCAAGACAGCCAGCCTCCTGCTAGCTTGTTTCTAAGCGTGCTGATTTAGAATTGGAAGGCGACCTTCTGTAACTCAGAAAAGGCACTGTGGAATTTTGTGAGATTGTAGTACACCACTGGAATTTTCCAAGTGTATAAAAAAGCCTAATTTGTAAACCAGACTTACTCCCACCCTTATAACAGAAGTTGTAGCTAGTTTGTCTTGAAGTAAGTAGCTTCAACAAAGTGACTCTGAACAAAAAATGTCTCCAGATGGTTCCAGTGAAACACCATCTGAGCATTATTATCAGGGAGATTATTCAATTTGCATTTTGACAATATCCATGCATGCTTGGCATGTTGAAAATCTACTGAAAAATAACGCCTCGCTGTTTCTATTTGAAAACATTTTGAAGTGATGGCGGATCCCCCCCCCGCCTAGTCAAAGGTTAGCCACTTAAGTTAGAAACTGGGTGGGTAAAGAGAGCAGCAACCTCCAGGGAAGGGCAGATAGTGCGGAGAACAATGCAGGGGTCCATTACCTCCTGTCTGTACAGCTAGTTTTTAATGGAGCTCTCAGCTGAGCTGCAACAATGACAAGTGCCTCAGAGCAAAAGCCTTTAACACAATTTAATCAGGGCAACATACTAGCACTCACTTTACCAGGAGACGCTATTGTTAATAGCAAAATCAAACACGGAGGAGGGAAGGGCAGTATTTCTGCGGGAACTAGCAATAACCTAAATTGGCAATGATGGGAAACAATATCTTCTGAGCAACATTGATTAACTGAGATTAAAACGAGACTGTAGAATTACAGCTTCTTTCTGAATGAGAACAGATAACACAAGCTAATTACTGCAGGAGACAAGGAGAAAGCTGAGCAGTATGCTAATGATCCCCACACAAACGCAGAAAAAGCACCTCTCTCCGTAAGGGTTTTTTCATCCACCTCAGACACTGCACCACATCCTCTGCTACTTACCTGAGGGCAGCAGCGTGGTAAGTGTCAACATAATCTGAAATGAAGAGCTCTCGATTCTTGATAACTGGGTCTGTAATAACAAGCTCACGTCCAGAGTCTGCCAGAAAGCAAAAACACAAAAACCACCAACGCATTAGCTGTCATCTGAAAGCATCTATTATTGCCGTTTTCATCCACCTCAGACACTGCACCACATCCTCTGCTACTTACCTGAGGGCAGCAGCGTGGTAAGTGTCAACATAATCTGAAATGAAGAGCTCTCGATTCTTGATAACTGGGTCTGTAATAACAAGCTCACGTCCAGAGTCTGCCAGAAAGCAAAAACACAAACAGAAAAACCACCAACGCGTTAGCTGTCATCTGAAAGCATCTACTATTGCCGTTTTGCAGGTATTTTTTACAGGTCAAAGTTTGAGGATGTTCTTAGATACACACTCCTCAGCATTAAGATGACAAACAGACTGTTTACATAGTCTGTAAGGTATGGAAATAGCATGATACTCATTTTTACACATGAATTCTCCCTTGTCACATCTAAGGAACTGCTGAAGGGGAACAGATTTTAGGGGTACTGGAAGACAGAGTGGATAGATAGGAATCCACTGAAGTGATCACTCCTAGGTGAAAGGAACTAGGGAAATTAATTTATCACTGACTTCTGGTTTCCAGGTTAAGGTTTTGATTGTTTCACACATTTAATATCAAGTCTTCAACAAAATCTTGAGAGTACTAACTGGTCAGTGCTCTGCCTTAGTGATAAATGTTGCTATTTGTGTTCAAATACATAAAATTCTCAGTGTTAATGAAAAAACAGAAGACAACTTTTTCTATCACTTCTTTATAATGCCTTTGAAGAACACACAAAAACAAAAGCAGCCATGTTATCAAAAATGCTCACTTTTTGACCCTGTGCCTATAATTCCATTAATAGAAGTTTTAAATCAATTAGTAAGAGAAACGTTAAGAGTTGTGCAGCTTTTGCTAAAAGCACACACAAAATGTCCTTAATGCCTACAAAGAGGAGAACGTCTGAGCAACTTTTTGGTGCATGACATTAAAGTTGAGGTGTTCTGTATTTCAAGCATCAATTTTTATCATCACAATTCACCTTGGAGTATCTTCAGAATTTTAACAGTTGCCTCAAGGAAATTTCCTGGTAAAAATAGAAGCAAATGTTATGTCTCCCCTAGAGGCAAGAGATAAATGGCACTAGAACATCTACTAAAGTTTCTTCTGCTTCTATTAAACCCAAGATCACGCTTGTTTTTGCAAAGAGAAAAGGGGGAACTCTGCTACGAGCACTTCAGTTACATCACTTACTCCAATATTAATCACAGTGAGTATTCATATGTGCAAGGTAGTATGAGTGTAAAAACGTAGTTTTCATAACACTATGGCAGAATCACAAAAAATATGAGGTTCACAATTTCTTCATGATGAAAGAAGGAACAATTCACGGACAATCTGGTCTTCAGCCAGTTAGGTATTAGTACGCTGTCCAGAAGGCCTACAAAGGATTCAATGGTTTGGGTTTGTTTTTTTGGTTTTTTTGGGTTTTTTTTCCCCCCCTGTACTCTCTTAAGGTGTTACTATAATGCAGCACAGTATTTAAACCATACCTGATATGGATCTGATTATAGCTATGGTTACAGGACGTACACTGGTTAACAAACAAGGCAGGTAAGAAACACACTATCATCCACCTTCTAATATATTGTTTTCATCAACAGTCCTTGCTTTCTGGACTGTTAAAACTTAGAATTCAGAGTACAAGTAAAGAAAGCCTTACTCTACTGAGCCTAACTTACCATTCTCATTGTGTCTGTCCTGAACCAAATGCTGATAGACTGAATCTGGGACTTCAGACTGGCGATAGTACCATTTGACATTCATAAGGAGGTGGTCCCGTTTACTCTGAAAAAGAAGGTCTAAAGGCATTACTAAAAAGGAAATCAGACCACATCTGACACAATCTTCTTATGTATAAAATGTACTTTCACACTATAGAAAACTTGAGGTAAGACCCAAAAGGGAGGAAAATAATTTCTATGACAGTGAAACAAGGGCAAAGTGCTAACGATTGACTTTCAACCTAGACAAAGGCAACAAGAACCTACTGCATCATCATGGTGTTGTATCTCTATATAGCTGACCAGCAAATGCTAATGTATTCATTCTCAAAAAAAAAAAACAGAAAAACAACAACAAAAACCACAACAAAAAAGAAGAGGACTGGAATTTTTGGCCTCATACATCATGATCTTAGACTGCTAATTTCTACAAAAAAGAAGTATCTATGGCCAAACATGGAAAAAAAAAGAATGACAACAGCAACGTAATTCAGTGCAACCATTTAACTGTTGTAACCAAGAGATACTAGATTTTTCTTCCCAAGAGCAGATGATTCAGACATAATCGTGTTCTTTATTATACTCCTTTACACAAAAGAAAAGGACACTGCGCTTCATTCCCAATAATTACAGGCTCTGATTGCTCGTGTCCCTCACAAAACCAACATCAAAATTTACACAAAAGTGTCTTCCTCAAGTGCTCCTTTTTTGAGAATCCAGCTATCAGTTTGTTCCTTCTTAGAAGAGAAATGAAGCATAAACACCACTTAAAAAAAAGATAATTTTTAGATCAAGTTATTACAGACTCTGTTTCAGTTTATCTCTGAAGCCCTTGGTAGTCAAAATTCTTTCTACTGCTCCAAAATACTTGAAGCAGCAGAGGAAGGCCTAAAGGGAAATTAACATTCTTTTGGAATGAGACAACTGCAAAGGCTGTTTGTTTTTTCTGTGCTACAGTTCTCTAGACCCTTCTAAAGACTGCTCTTAAAACATTTACAATTAAATGTTAAATCACAGGTTACCAGTTCAGAAAGTTCTTATCTCCTCTGTTCACATCAGCCTAGTTGTTACAGCAATTTCTACCCTTTCTGCCTAATAAACATCAAAATCTTTCCATTAAATGCACTTCTCGAAGCCTTTGATTAAAAGCACATGTAATACCACAGAAAAACTGCCAGTGGCAGCATTGTGCCAGAAAAAAGTTTGTCAACTAATCCACCACTACCACATGTGCTCTGTGTCCCGAATGCCTCAAAAACACCCAAGACCATGCTAAGCGTACTCACCCTGTACATGAGAAACCTGAACCTACCGTTCGTTTCTTTAAAATAACATACTTGCAGCCAAAGACAACAAGCTTGTCTAATGCATTAAAAAAAAAAAAAAAAAAACACCAACTAAAAGGACAGAAGTCCAAGAGGCAACACTGATTTTTTGCTGCCTGCTGTTCAAAAAAAGGTGGCTGCAGACTTTTCTCCTGAAATGAAGTTCTGTGCATCCCAGCCTTTACGAAGTTTCTCTCAATTCTGAAGACAAAAAAACCACATGCATATGTTTTGTTACCCTCTTGCTAAGAGTTCATAAACTTTATTAGTGCTAACAAGAACAGTATGCAACAGTGATGGGAAATACTAACCCAGCGTTTCTCTGCAAATTCTCTTTGCATTTCTTAGTTGTGAGGAGAAAGCACGCCCTTGTGATACACAAAGCCCTGAGAGCACACACAGAAAGCATCACTCTGTGGCACAAAAACTACTCACTCACATGTACGGACAGTTTACAACAAGCATCAAAAGCTAATGCTTCCATTTTCTGGTTTGTTCCACTAGTCAGGTGTCTTTCAAATCATACAACGCTCACAGGAGGCACTGTAAAGGAGGTATAAATACACATGTATATGCAACCCTGAAGGAGGACTACAACATGCAGTATGGAATTTTGTTGGTGGCAGTGTTTTTGAATAGCAAATTAAAGCGGGGGGAAGAAGAACTAGAAGCGTACGCTGTGCTCTGCCAGGGATGGTGCTCACAAATGCACATCTACAAACCAAATCATCACAAGTCTGAACAATCTCCAGGAGTCAATGGAGAGATCTGAGAAAAGGAAGCAAGTTACTGTATCTTGATAAAAAGAAGAGCTAGTCATGGCGAGGACAAAGGTAGCAAGTGATAAATGAATGGATACCACCTCCTACGCAGCCTTACGTCAATCCTGCTACAAGGGGACAGTTTTGCAGAAAGAACTCTGGACGTGGAACAATTTTTTGTGAAGGTATACCCTTTACGTATGCGTACATTGAGATTACATTACAACAAAAGGGAGGGATCAAAACTGTCAAATGTTTTCATTGCCTTGGCATCACATAGAGCAGTCAGTTGGGAGGTCACAGCTTTCTTTTGAATTAGGCCAAGACTGCACAGGAGATGGTGATGCAATCACTGAACTTCCCTGACTCGGTTTCTTATTATATCGTAGAATAGCACAGGGCTTGTAGCAGCGCAGGCATGAGGCCAGGTCAACACTTACAAAGCATTCCGATACATTTGGATAGAAGAAATTAGTGGGTGGAAGTGAGGTTTTTCCATTTGCTGCCATAAGCCTCATTCTCTCCCCTCCTCCCCAAAGAACCTCCCAGTTTGTCACTGGGTCAATGCAAAGAGAAGCTTTAGCTTATTGCTCTCTCCCCTGTAAGCTTCACTGCAAACGCTCAAGTTCCCGATAAGCATTAAAAAAAAAAAAAAAAAAAAAAAAAAAAAAAAAAAAAAAAAAAAAAGGAATAGCAGGGGATTACACAAGAGCTTATTATGAATATTCACACATTAACACTCAAAGGTACTCAAAGTATTTACTATGTTTCACTGTATTTTATCACCTCATCACTCAAAACCCCCATACTTTAGGAAAACGTAACAGCTACATATAGCCCAGAGCTTTTTGCTAGTTGAAGCATTTTAATTTGATGGGCAGGTGCTCATTTCCCATTTTGAAACTTTGTTCTCAGACTCACAGAATGCCTCAGTTGTTCCCTTCACTGTGTTTTATTCCAGAGGTTAGCAGTTACTCTGCACAGTAGAAGAGAACAACATCATCCCCTCCCCTGAAATCAGATTCACAATCAGGAAGAACACGGGGAAGGAGATTGAATTTCAGGAGGCTGGCTGAAGCTCAGAAGTTTTCAGGGAAATGATGAATTGCCCTACATTGCAATCTGCCAACAGGAATGGTATTGACTTCTTCAGCTTGATCATGTAGTTGTGAGGCATTCTCAGAGGGGATGATTACAAAGAAAAAGAAATTACAGGGGTTTTCATAACACAGAAAAGTAGCTCTCCTCTCATTACACTTCAGAAACAAAAATAATGTACCTTTAAAAACTAAGGAGAAAAAAGATGAAGGTAGAATTAGAACCAAAAGAGATAATAAAAACAATAGGCAATCAGTCCAAATGGTGTGTATAAGCATAGATTTGAAGCCACGGCGTACACCGACTTTCTACACTTTTAACTTCTAAAATCTGTATTTTACAAAACAGGCATTTAAAATGAATTATAAAAACAAGTAAAGAAGAACATGGCCAATGTACATATCTTTAAAATCACTTATATCTTTCAAAACAAAAAGCAGCACATGCTCCATGACGCTGCTTTTCACCATTTGAACCATAAAATACACATATATGGCGCAACTCAACGCCTCCATACATAAAGAACATAGCAACAAAAATATAATTTACATCCCAGCTGTGCAAGTAACTTCTTACAGAAAAGTCTGTGGACAACAATGGGACTAAAAATATGCTGACAAACTAATAAACTGCTATTTGAGCTCTGCTGATGGGTGGCTGGGCTTGGGTTGGTTGGTTTGGGGTTGGTTGGGGGTGCAGCAATCTGATCTCATCCCTAAATGCCTCCTTTTACCATGATTGCTGCCTTTTGTCCAATTAATTTAAAAGCTTCCTCTTAAAAACTATTTTCTGTACCTACTCTCCAACACACATGATTTTGTAGGTTTTAACCTGAAGCTTCAATATCCCTAAAAATATAAAACGTCTGTCAGAATCTTCTCACATTTACATCCTCCATTGCACAGAAATTCCTAGGCATGCTAGGTTTTGTCAGCCAACTTTCTAAATATGTATATCATTTACAGAGCAGACTATGCTCAGAGGTGTCAAGGAGCCAACTTCTGTGGTAGACTATTTATTTTAGAACCATGTGCACACAAAAGAAGTGTCCCCTAGTTCATAAAATGTTACTTTTTTTTTAAACATCTTTACATATGAAAGCTGCTGACAGTCACATGCCAAATTCAGACTTGCAGAAATCACAGAAATGGCAAGTGCTTTAAAGCGTCTTTTTGTCAGCTCAAAATGATTCCCTGTGCTACAAGACTCCATTCTCCCCGTAAATGAAAAGATTCTCTATTGCTACAGTACTCAAAGTACTCTTTTGGGGGTTTTGTTGTTGCTGCTGTTTTGGTTTTTGTTCCTTGTTTTTGTAAAAAAAAAAAGTGGATCAGTTTGGGACATTCAACAAGAATTAGATAAGATCTGTCAACGGATTAAAGCACCCCATCTCACAATCATCTGGTCAACTTCTATTTAAAAATGAGCCTCTCCTTTAGAAATGAAGGAAAAACCACCTTGTGACTTCTCTTTAATATGAATGTACTGGTTTTCACAGCATTTGTGACAACTCCAAGGTGCTGGTTTTCTTTCAGAACACACTTGAAGACAAGAGTTACTGCACATTACAATTCACATCTGAAGAGATTCCACGTTCTCTTCCCAGGGCTATGACTAACCAAATTGTGCAAATGATCACAGATGTCCTGCAGATTCTCTCAGAGGGATTTAAGCTGTATCCTTCATTACTTGCCCTATTTAGATACCACGTTAAATCACAACTAGCTTTGGAAACAATATACCAAATGCTGGCGATGACAGATGGGCACACTGGAGTCGGTGAACAGTAGCTATTTCAAAGAAACAAACAGCAAAATAGAAACAAGGAAAAGAACATCTTTCCTTTCAAACATTGTCAACAATGAAGCTTTTCTTTCAAAAAAAAAAAAAAATCCAAATGTGATTAATCCTAAGCTACCAATTTCTTTGCATTATTTTACCAACATCTTAAATATTTTAACAGTCACTCTACTGTTCAAAACATACATCTTGTGCATTGCAGCACAGATGCTCTGGCCTCACAAAACCTGTTTTCAAGTGGACATTATATTTATTTTTTAACACTACAGATGAACCCACCCCCTTGGGGCATTGGTTGTCCCCCAAAAGTGATTATTTTACCCCCCCCCCACTCTCCCCAACTGTTCTAATTATGCTCCGTATCAGCCCGACTCCAATGCAAATGGTAGATTTGACTTGCTCCACTTGCTGTGCCCCTTCCCTGCCACACTGAATCGCTCCTCGTATTTCTACTCCTACTATGGAAGTATTTCTACGCTTACTCAATTTTGACACTTACTCATATTCAAAGGAGGGATAAAGAAAAAAAAGACCAGTCATACCAGATCCTCTGGGGAAAAGAAAAAAAGCAAAGAGGGGTCACAAATGAAAAGTAACCAGAAATCCGGAGCTAAAAAGATATAGCAAGGATCATCTTTCTTCCTGCTCTGCAATAGCACAGGTAATTCTAAGTTCTCAGGATACCTTTTGTGGGCTGTTTTCTAATTAAATAAGAAACCTGATCAGCTGCATGTAAGCCAAGAGAACCCAGCTTGGAAATACAGAGGTTACTACTATAAATGAATGTTATTTTTACAGCTTGATTATTTAATTTAGATGCATGCATATTAACACATAATTACTTCTTGCAGACACAGAAGTATTGTCAAAAGTGAGAGTGATCCGTATTCAGCAAGAAACAAAAATGTTAAGTAAGAGCACTAAATATGGCAAGGTGCAGTTTAATCCTCTCTGTACCTCAGATACAACAACCCAAGGCAGCAGCCCTTTTGGTTCCTGTCCTCTTAACCCGAACCACCACAAAGACTGCAACCTTTAAACCTGTTAGTGTTATCTAATGACTGTTCCATCTACAAGAGCTTTTCTAATAGAAACATGCCTTGATGGCTTATCTCAGTGCACAAGGCAGGCCACAAAGAACGGTCGGCTTGATTGAGCGCAGTAATGGAAGGCAGGAAATGAGAAGCCTTGGTTAAGCCGCGGATAATCGATCAGTGTATTCAGTGAAGTGTGAGCTGAGCTGAGAATAACCTGCCTGGGGTATCAAATATTGCTGTTTCCAGGGTAAAGTCCCATTTCTGTGATCTATGTAGAAGAAAGCATAATTTATTGACAAAACAATATAGGATTTTTTCACAATATCTTGCTCTTGACATTTTGTGATTGTTTACAGCAAGAATTTCTCCTGTGTCCCTTTTATTCACAAGTTTAACAAATGAAACTGCTTTTGGAATTCATGAAGCTGCTTCAGCATGCTGGAAATTAATTCAGTCTTGTCTACAAATAACTCAGATGTAAAACAAGCATCACACACCTTCCCCTGAATTTCAAACTTTTATACTCAGATGCATACGCACACGAACACTCATACATCTTCAGGGCCACGGCTGTCCTGAAGACTATACAAGAAAGTCTTCCTGCTCAGAGCCACTCTGCTTCGCTAAGAATATTATTTGTTCTAAAACTGTACTACAGTTTCTACAAAGTTTGAAACAATGCTGTTTGCAAGCAACAGCAAACATAACACAGTATGGACTGGTTATTTTTAGACAGAGTTGCTGTCTACAGGGAAAGCATACAAGTCCCATAAACATACCTGTAAATCTCAGTCCACATACATACCAATACCCACACATGCAAGTATAAAACGACAGTTTGTTTGCCTACAATTTAAAACCACTGCAAAACATGGGCAAAATTAGCCTTAAATCATGCTCATTAGCTGCAAGGCTGCATTTTGTGCATTGTGTTGAGATGGCTGGCTAGCCAAAACCTCAGAATCAAGCTATCGAGGCTGAAGCCTTTTTAAAAACACTAGGTGATACGCTACTTATCCGCCTGTTAATTCACAGTTGCTGCCATATGTTGTCTCCTCGTGTGGGTAGTTTGGCATTACAGTTGCTAGACTGCCTTAAAAAAAAATATACAGTCTTCAGATCACCAGAAGAACTGTACTATCAAAACTTGCTGCGCTGCCATTTTATGAGCACTAGATGTTCTGGTGGGATAGCTATTATAGTCACAAGGCAGGAGCCCCAGAGCATACGTGACAGACCAAGAATAATTATGGTTACCCGAGAACTGGGGAAAGATGCATCAGAAAAGGCAACAAATAGCACTAAAGGACTGCACAAACCCTATGAATTCAACACTAGTCTGTCTCCTCGTAAGGACAGAGGTTAGCACTGAATTTCCTTGTGCTTCAACCAGAAGCACTTCTAAGACAAAGCTCCACAAATTGAGCTATCTGAACGCATTTTTCTCTCTTCCCTCTGTCTGCTCCTCATAGCCCTGTCTTCCCCTCCCTAATTTTACAAAAATCAACTAATATGAAATAAAGGTTACCTGCCAGCTCTTAATTTAATTAGTGCCACTCAAATCGTCCCTTCTCCTCAATTTCTGCTTTTCAGATGTCCAAAACATCCTGAAATAATTAAGCCAAAAATTGGCCCCAGTCACCCAAGAGTTCAAACGAAGATGTAACTATTATCTAGAGCCAGCTTCATCAGCACACCGTCCCAGTAAAGTCTCTATGGTGGATTAGTTCTTTGTCTTTTGCAGACACCCAACTACTCACCTACCAAAGTAGGGAAGTGCTTGCAGATTCAGAGGTTACAATTCCATTCGGGTCTTTAGGAGGGAGGTGTTACACACTAGGCACCTCACTAGTTAGCCAAATATCACTCCATAGAAACGGCATTAATAAGGAAGAGAGCTCTGCACTTCTAAAATTGCAGAGATAACTAATCCTCTCCAACATACTGCTAACAGCTTCATCCTCAAACAGCTAGTAACTCTCAGCTAGTTTTTTTTTCAGACACCTCTGTTCCCTTCCACTACTATTTTCTCACTATTTTCAAAACCACGTCCTCTAATTATTTGCTTCCAAATGAACTGCCAAGGGGTGTATGTCAGCAATTCCCCTTGACACAGAGGGGCTGACATTAATTATGCTGAATGCCAACAATAGGATATCAATCTGTGAATTAGGCACTATATGAAAGAAAAGGGAATCAAGAAACAAATGAAAATACCATTAGGCAAATAATCATTCATTTCCAGGACCTAAGCCCATATGTAACAATAGCTTTAACAAGAGGCTTGCCAGGAGCCTAATAAAAAACAAGCTTGTCTTTTTTTACTCTTGAGGGGGGGAAAATATTAAAAAGCAACTGTGAAATAGCCAACTTAAATGGAGTGTTTAGGCTTCATCAATTTTGTTAAAGAAGAGGTAACTATTTAAAATCTTATTCTTAAAGGCACAGGGCCATTAAAACTTAACATGAAGCCTCCTGTTTTCTACTGAGACAGAACCACAGAGAGAAATACATAAAAAGCTACTGTATAAACTACTGGCCCAAGTTAGCCAAGTTAATTATATGTGCAAAAGAGTATGTGTAATTTTATGAAAACAACTGCAAACTAGAATTGATCCAAACTAGAGTACATGGTTGCTTAAAAATGAATTTACAAGGGCATCGGCAATCTGCCAAAGTAGACCAGTTTTCAATGCATTTAACTTCTAGCCAGCCTTTTGTACCGAGGCTCCACAGACTCCTCTCTTCCAGTATCTAAAAAGTGTCCATCTCTTCATTCCTTTGGAATTCCACTCATATTCACGCCCCAGAAAATGCGATGAATCAGCAGCCAACATCATCTCTGTTTTTATGACAACTACAACAGATGTCAATTGGGACCAAACAAGAAACTACTCTATGCAGTCTTTGCCCAAGTTATTTGAGTTTTCTGCCCAAATTCCTGAGGCAATTTCCTCCTCACCTACCACACTCAAAATCAATCCTACCTTCCCTACTTTTAGCTGGTGGTGACACAGGAACAGAGGATCAGAAACAGCACGTTACATCCCACAAAACATCAAATATCAGGTATTAAATGCATATTCATCTCTAGGCTTTCAACTATTGAGCAATCCAGACAACAGCATTGAATGCAGCCTCGTTCAAATTTTCAAGGAGAAAAAGAACATTACTCATTTCAGGTAACGGCCATAAGAGATTTCTGTGTTTAAAACAAACTATAGTATTTATTCCATAAATGTTGCAGCTTTACTAAAAACAAAGCTGCTTACCATGCCAAGATCTACCAAGTTGCCTGTATTCCTATCAGTGAAACACACTTAAGTACGGCAATACCCTTAAAATTTCAGTGCAATTCTAAATGACAAAAGTCAATTTCATCTTGTAAAAAAAAGCAGTTATCAGTTATGCTTAAAAACTGGCTGGTTAAAAATAAAACTATCATAAGATCTTTCATGAAGGTTATGGGTCATTGCTTACTACCTCATTTAATCCCTTTGTGGTATCTTTCTGCTCCGTTTCCCTTTTATGTTCTTTGAATCCCATCTGTGGTTCACGGTGCCAGTTATGCTGAGCAAAAGCATAAAGTAACCACACTATTACAGTGTACAACTACCCACGAACAAGCCTGTTTAATTATAGCTGTCAGGGCTAGAAGACAGGGCGTCCACCCATTCCCCCCCTGCATGAAAGCTTCTGGGGCACAAAAAGCTTTCCCCAGTTGACTGCTCCCTTCTTGGGGAAAATAAGCAGCTGTATCTGACAAAACCTGTGCAGATAAACTTTTGTTTGCCCGTGCTGCCTTCATCAAAGGCCCAGAGGAAAGCAGAGCACAGAGGCACAGCGTAGCTGAGGACAGGCAGCTGGGTCTGTCCAGGCTTACTGGTTTTGTTTTAGCAAGCCACGTCTCCATGCGATACCCATGTGCCATGGCATTGTGCTCGTGCTGAGGATTCTTCACAACTACTGCATTTCTATGTGCGCACATACACGGTACACTCAGCTCTATTGTACAAAAAAAATATCACAGATGAAGCACTGGAGATGCCACATCTCAGCTCTTATTTCTACAAGTACCACGAAAACCCTATATGAAAGACAAACGGGTGAGAATTCATTAATAGGCTGTAATTAAAACCACTACTAGAAAAAGCAATAAGCACTATTTTTGATCACAGCATCTCCGTTCACATTTGCTGCTTCTACAAACTCCACTTTGATTACAGATTATGCCTTTCTCACAGAAGCAAATTTGGCAGCAAGCTGCTGACACAGTATTGATAGCGACCCTCCTTAACACACGGGCTTATTAGCATTTCTATTGCTGCACTGCCTACGATACACATTGTACATCAAATACACTCTGTGTCAAGCATAATAAGCAAACAGTTACCTAACAACTAATGGTATTACAAATGCATTTAACTAATCATTGAATATATGCTCTGGTAATTAAATTCCATTAAGGTTTTTTTAAGCATTCTCCTAAAGAAAAGCAACACTGAAATGAAGATAGCATTCAGACTATGCCTGACATTTGCCATTAGATGTCATTTATAGTATATAGCTCAAATCTAATTGCTGAGCACCACCAGTCACAGTATTTATCACTTCTATTAAAACAAGCAGCACACAGCAGTGGGACTATTTGAAGCCATCATATACAGTTTAAATAGATTTCTCACCTTTTAAATATCAAGAGGCCACATTTTCTTTAACATCTCACTAAGGGCTTTACCTTTTAACAAAGAGATACCAAGAGCTGAAATGATGAAACAATCAGGAGACAGTTTGCTCTGCAAACCCAATACAGAGTTTGAACAGCTGTATGACTATTAAAATATCACCTAATAGTCAGGGGAATTTTATGATAGAAAAGATTAAAGCACCTCTGCAAGCTGGCCCGCTTTGCTAGCAAGCTGGGGTTTAACATTATAAAAAAGGAAAAAAAAAATAAAAGACTGATCAAGCAGATCCTGTGAATTGGCTATTTCACCACATAATCAAATGCTGTTCCTATGAGGAAACAAAGTGTATTTGGAAAATAAAAGCCTGGGAAGTGTTTCCTTGTGCAGCTTCTCAGAGGATGTAAGCATTCGCTTATGAAATGGTCAGTTACTTAAATGTTTACACCCTCTAATACACTGCGCTTAACACACTGTGGTATAGAAAAAGGTAACACTTTAAACAAGGGGGGGAATCCATTTTCTGTGCATGTCCTTCACGCACTAGGGTGTTCAGACACTGGCTGATAAACAGGGCCCTGACATAGCCTTAATAAAAATAATACTGTCAGTAATTAACGTGAAACAAATCAAAGCAGCTAATCAAGAAAACAAAGCAGCAGTCTTAAATGTCAAGTTGTAGAAGATGTGACTGTCTCTTACTATACAGGGGACTTCTAATACGGATTGTTGCTGTCTGACACAATACCAATAGCTAGAATTAGCAACACTAGTCTTTATTTTCTCTTTGCATTTATATGTAAATCAGTACTAAATAAATATATCCAAAAACCACATCCACAGACTGCAATTTAATCTAAACCTGTAGATTGGAAAGATGGCCTCCATTCATCTGGAAATAGCTAGATATTGAAAATGCTAAAATCAGAAATAACTACACTGGACAATAAAATGGATGCGTTTACCTGCTATAAAGAAAAATGCTTAAAGGAGAAGTTGGGAGAAAGGTACAAAGAAGGTGCCCTGAAAGTCACGTGTGAACATACAGACAACTCAGACGAATAGCAAGAAAAGGAGTTCCGAAACTAAAATATATAGGTTTTAAACATATAGTACACTTAGCAGGGATACCACCTGTACTCTCATTTAAATTAAAATTGAAGTGAATACAGACAGTGAAAAAAAAAAAAGTTAGAGATTATGTAGCAAAACTAGGCCCTCTCCCTCTGTTTGATGCATACATTAGAGGGAGAAGCCTACTTAATCGCTACTGAAGCACATATTTGAAAAGTCTGTGCAGTTGTCTTCACTTCTGGCCATACCATCTCTCTGACTTCCACTTGTCACAGGCTCATGTACTTGTCCTAGCTCACCATGAGCCTGACCCTAAAAGGTGTGGAGCTACCTGAGTATTTATTACCTTAGAAAAGTAAAATAAAATATTCATGCCCTTGCACAAGCAACACCAACAAATACATTTTCCAACACTTAAACTAATGTAAACTATAACACTTGTCTCACAAGTGTTTTCCAGTGAGGACAGTAATAAATGAATCTTTAATACAATGCAGTATTAACTCAAATTTAAATATTTACTATGCAGTTAGCTTACTTCAGATGCAGGCATGCTCCAGATATTCTCTCAGCTGATAATTTTCCTTGTCTTTCCTGACAAATAGCACCTTTGGTTTAATCGCCTCTCCACAGTCAGCATCTAAAGGCAAATATTCATCACCAGCTAAAGCTATCATATGAGCCCTCTTCGGCATCAAGAAGAGTCAACACATGGAGAACGGAGCACACTCAAAGGACATGCCCTTCCCAACCAGGAGTGAAGATTACGCAGTACACAGAATTACACCCAGTAGCAGGTCACACTGGAAGACTGCAGAGAGCATCACAACAGCTGCGGTTTTCAGATGAAAGATTTATGATGATATTTTACCACAGTTCATGGAATTTTGCACTTCAGAGTGTCAAGTTTTTAGCTTAAAGGCCCAAACGACTTCAAACTCAAACAGCTTATATTGAAAGAACATTCTGAGGGCTCAGAAAAGCACATAGAAAAGGCATCTGAAATCAGTATGCAATTTTCAGATATTTCCTTACAAATTTGCCTCAGCTAATGCAGAGAAGCACTCAATCACAGTCTGTACTGGTGATAATAATCTTCTCTCATCATAAGCACAGCACAGGGAGTAAGAATTCCTAGATTTATGAACAATATTTTAATACAAATATGCAAAACACTACAACACACCAGAATGAGAAAACTAGCACCAAATAGTAGTTCCCTTTTTTGAACATATTTCTCAGTCCTTTCAGCGACATTCTGAAAAGCATCCAAGAGAATACCTTTCTGCAGATTTCTTGACATACATTGCATATATTGTCTGATATTACAGATTATGCACCTTCTGCCTCGCTAGGTCCCAAGGTTTAGGCATATCAAAGCACCCGATTGCCTCCCCACCACCCCCCCCTTTTTTTTTTGAAACATGAAGAATATGAAAGCACATACTGAAGCTGGTCCTTGTTAGCAGGCCCATTTTCATCTCTTTAAACTCAAAGGGAGCAATTCCCTTGAAAACTGTCACAGCATTTTCACAATCCATAAAAAGGAAGTTCAACAGCCTTAGGTCACTAATCATAACTACAGTAGATACAGAGCATAAATTACATCTTTCTAGTTCACAGTAGTGAATCATGTATATTCTTTTATCTTAATTACTTGATTCTTTCTGTAAATCGACTATTCCAGACATTCGTAGCCAGTAGGGTATAAACAGCTGCAACTCCTTTCTTTAAAGTAATATTCCTAGCATTAATGTTCCATCTCCGCAAGGTTATATGTAAACCTCATCTTAACCATTCCCTTCCATTTGCTTCTTCTACATACAACAAACATACAGGTGCCACATTTATTGCCTTTTCAATGGCTACTTGTCCACAAATTGGTAACATTGTCAAGTGACCTTAACTCTAATCACAAAGTTTCTCCATATACAAAATCACTGTTGTGTAGGTGAAGTTGCAGGTATTTTATACTGCAGCTACTCTAACATTTCTTAGATACTTAACACATTTCATGGAGGTGCATATTACACTGAGTCATAAAAGGTGGGACACAGACCTCCTACGATGTTCACTCACTGTAAAGCATTAGTTAGCTTTCCTAGCAAAAGTAGGATACAGAGCATAAAAGAGCAAGTGGAAGCACTCTGGTGGTGTTAGGCTATTTGAAAAAAGCCCCTCTGAGTCAGACATCCACTGGAATTCTCCAACTGCAAACCACAGCAAAAGGGATAAATCTTTTTTTCCTCACAGTCATCAGTGCGAGACATGGCAAGCAACAGCACCTTTAAAATTCAGTGTTGTAAGGAACCAAATTGATTATTTGACCTGCCAAAACCCCCACAGTGACTGTAATGAATCCACTTCATGGAAGTCTCAACTCTAAAAGAAAACATACAGCTTTGCACAAATACTTAGCTATGAAATCTGGATGAGTAAGACCTAAAAGTTCAACAACCCTAGCAATATGTCTGATGTTAAGAGGAAAAGAATTTGTAAATTTCTTTACGGCTCATCAAATCTTATTTACAATATCCTAGACTAGACTATCCGACACTTGTCCCAGCAAAGATCCTATACGCACCCTAAGACTGACCTCTACCCAGGGTTTTACAGCAAACCCACAGCTCTCATTTTGCGTTAAAACCCCAAGAACTTCCAAAGAGCTCCATGATATTAGGCTCAATTTAAGGTGCTTCTTTCACCTCTCTCCACTCTTCTGGTATTGCTAAGATGTTTACTGACCCAAGGAAGGAGGAAAATCAACCAGAGCCATGAAGATTCACTTATTCAGACAACTGCAAAGCAGGTTAAGAAAAATCATAGAAAGCCCACTGAAAACAAGAAGACATCCACATATCTCTACAATTGTGCTGTTCCAGTTTTATACATAAATAGCAAATTAGTAATCAGATTGATTTAACAGAATGTATCTGGAAAGATAAGAACTACCCTTCCAGTTTTGCTACCTATAATTAAACTTTTTTAACCCAGGATGCTTAAAACACACCATCTCTTAAGAAACCAAGTACCTGACAGACCACACAGTGAAAAGACAATTCCCTTTACTACTCAAAACGCAAGCCATAAGTGGAATTTTGGTTTGGCAAACTGCAAGCTGTTTAATAGGTTAGTCATAGGAGGAGTCTCCACACCTTCTCTTCATTATTAGGAAATGGGAAAAACAGGGATTGCCTCTTGTCATCCTGAATCACTCACTCAAATCAACAGATCGTTTTATACAGCTCATGTTTCAAGGGAATTTTATAATAATATGCTTAGCTACAGATGACCACCTTCTAAAGAGCACTCTACAGATTGCCGTGAAGGCGTTCCCATCATTTCATTAAAAAAAAGTCAAGGATTCATCAGGATTCATCTCAAGAAATCCACAGCAAGTCACAACTACAGGGACACAATCCACCACAAGAGGCCTAGTCCATCACTCCACTCTCCAGTCTGCGAGAGAGCGCAGAGTAAGTTCTGTCTCGTCATCACAATTTGTTATGAAAATGGCAACTGCTGAAAAATAATTCTTTTCATAGAGCCTCGCTCTCTTAGGACTTTTATAGTGCCAGAACTTGATTTTTGAGAAGAATCCTTACATTTTGATGTATTTCCGCTTTATATTTTTATGCCATAATTACAACTGGTGTTTTGCTTATTTAAAAGGGATGTTTTACAAATGAAAGGAAAACACAGTTTGTTGTTTTATACAGCATTCCTTACATGACATACATTAACAATACATACAGGCGGATGGAACAAGGACTGCTTTATAGAACAACACAGCTTCTATATGTTCCAAAAGGAGAGTTCAAATAAAGTTTTACTAAGTTCAAATAAAGTTGTGATAAGATTTGCTTAGCACAAGTTTGTTTTAATTATTTTGCATTGCTTTTAACCTTAAAATGTGCCAAGAAACAAGACACTGAAAGGAGTAAGATTAAAAAAAACCACAGAAGTTCTGCTTAGAAAGCAGAGCAGCATACTTATGCACCACTGATTTAATTAAAGAGTTATTTTCCTTTAAATACCCTCTAATGGCCCAAAACAAACTCAGGCTGATTTAAAATCAATCAATCACTTTAATCAAAATTGCAAGTTCAAATTCACCATGGATTAGCATTCAGTGACTACAGAGTCAAAAAAGCACATCCATCACATCTGTACTTTTTACTGGCTCAAAGTCCCAAGTAGGGAAAAGAACTGGTGTTCTCTCTTATGAAAAAGGTGTGAATCTCGGGCTGAGGCGGCCAGGCAGCTACTCAGCCCCTAAGCCCCATTCACACCCTCTGAACAAGCCCGGATAGCACACAGTTCTCCTGCCTGCCTTCTGTATAGAAGAAAAAAGAATTTGCAGAAGATGTGAAGCAGCTCTATCAGACAGTCAGAAGGT
This sequence comes from Podiceps cristatus, assembly GCA_000699545.1. Lineage (NCBI taxonomy): Eukaryota > Metazoa > Chordata > Aves > Podicipediformes > Podicipedidae > Podiceps > Podiceps cristatus. The sequence goes on along the minus strand of KL279914.1, from coordinate 29,350 downwards.
GGAGCTGACTTGGAGCATTTTCCGAAGTGCTCAAACAGTGTCTCTGCTGTAGGAAAAGGGGAGATGTGTTGCCTTTCCTGCCGCTCAAACACAGAACACATCCCAGGCGTTCAAAGAGCATCTATCCTATTTCCCCTTCCACATGCCAGCATTTCTGTACCTCTCACCAGCAACCTGCTAGAACAGACATCTTTACTAGTATTTTTTTAATCTAAATGAAATAAAAACCTTTTGACACAGTATGACGTACCAACCTCAAATTCACCAGAGACAGACCACATAATCACTTGCCTTCAAGAACGTACTTGCTCTGCACAACAATCACACGGCAAGACTATGGGTAGTGCATGAAGGCGACACATCAGTGATAATCAGGAAAACCAACATTTCAAAACATACACCAGTTGCCCAAGTGCTTATCAAGTGCTTCACAGTAAAGGGAAACAATGGCTGATCTTTATCCATAAAGACAATTTCTACCTGCTTGAGCAGCAGCTCAACAGAAAGGCAAGAAATACTTGCAAGGGAAGCTACCCATAACTGACGATGAAGACACAGGGACGTTTAAGGTTACCGGCACAG
>KL279914.1:0-15679 GCA_000699545.1 Podiceps cristatus | reverse complement strand
AGGAACTTATTGCCCAGAATGGTAACTATCACATTGCCATTCCAGTCAGACACAAAAGCACCTGCTAATGTGCAAGAGTAGTACAAGTGTAGTTTAACCCATTGCTAGAACCTGTTAACTACAAAACTAGTATTTTTTTTAAAAAAAAAAAAAAAAAAAAAAAAGAGGGGAGAAGAGAGCACCTGCTCACAAGTGCCAAGCACTACCAGGGATACCAATATTGGAGAAAGTCTACTTGTTCTCCTTCACTGCGATCTCACAAAATGAACTTGTAAGGAATAAAATGGAAGACTTGAGTAAGAAAGCTTGGAAAAGGAAGATACATTCTGACAGCATCAGGCCTGCCAGCTGTTGCTGTCAGAATGTCTGCCAACTACAAATTGGTAAGAAGGACATTTTATTACATATTCAGAACCTCCATAAGCCAACAGCAAGGTGATCAGCAGTAACAGTTACGTTTTCCAAATACCCTGCTTACACTACCCAAAGCACTGCAAATCCCAAAACAAGCACAGGTGCCCTTTGTGTCCTGCTCTGCACAAGCAGCAAGCGGCTTTCTGTGCAGCTACAGCGTACCAAGAAGGAACATGTTTAACCTTTTAAGCCTACAAATTCAGATTAAAAGAGACAAACCGTAACTCCAACTAATCTATTCTTGTACAGTTGCCCGACTTTTTGTTTTAAAAGAATATAGAGCTAAAGTATTCTTAAATGTTATATTTATTTTCCTAAATCAATATAGACTTGTCACATTCGTCTCGTCTCTCTTTGCATCCTCAACTGCCAGTCCACCCATCAGCTGAGACGAACCAGCTTCCACAAGCCAGCCCACATACTTCTGTTCACACAGCTATGCTATATAAAGCTAGACGTAAAGGCATACCCAAATTTAACTTCCCAGGAAAAACTTAACTAAGCCACAATTTCTAAACATCACTCAACTCAAAGTTAGTGTTTTTGTGGATTAAAAAAACATATAATGACACAGACCACAATTGGAACTCTACAGCCCAGTTAACTACGTCTATACCAAGGATAGATCACTGTCTTAACAGCAGAACAGCTACTATTTCAGAATTTAAATTTACTCAGAAGGAGCAAGGAGCTACAGAAAGAGACACAGACCACAAAATACTGCCATCTCACTAGAGAATGGGGCAGGGAAAAGGAGAAGATGGGAAAGTTTTCCTTACCAGTTTGAAGTCTTGAATGCTGCAGATGAAATACGGGGTATTCGGCCGGCGACTTTCAATATATACGCAATCTTTAAAGAAAACAAGATTTTAAAAATAATGGAAATTAACTTCTGTACCTCCAAGAAAGAGCATAAAAACAGGATAAATTGAAAAAACAGCTTAATCTTAGAAAGAGCCACCATTTCATTTGCATAACATGTAATTTATTCCAATAGTGATCCAAAAATAGAAACTAGATACTTTATGATGATAAATAAGGGAATTAACTGCATAAAAATTAACTTTGATTTGAATAGACATTTTGCTAGAAAAACAAAAGGAAGTCATGTAAGACTGCTCTGAATTTAGTTAATAAAAACAACCAGGTCACAACCTATGAACCAGATCAAAATAAGACAGGAAACTAATCAGATCTGTTGTGGTTAGCTTGCTATTAAGAACCTAGCACTAACATATTTTCTCTTCTAATTGTGAAGAAAACCAAGGCAACCAATCATAGATGAAATGCAGCAAACTAAATTAGATTTACCTCAGGGAAGGACTGGGCTTTCTCAAATTATATTTGACATGACAGAAACCAAGTAATTATTTTTGTTTGCTTTTGACAACTGGACTCCACAAGGTTGCTGTAAAATAAGGTCTGCTGTATTATAAACAGTCTTGGCAATAACCACAAGAAAAGCAGTGCCTCAGAATAAAATTAGAGCAAGGATGGGAAATAAGTGCCTGAATAATGATAATGACCTTAGAAATCAGAAAATTCAGACACAGCTTGCTGTAAGGCAAAGATGCTACTCTCAAAGCCAAACAAATACCTAAAGGACAGCCGTGTTCTCCTTTTATATTCAGATAGGTAACTGCTATTCAAAAGACAGAAGACAAAGAACACCAGCAATTCTATGAATGTTTCACCATGAACCAATTTATATTTCTACAGAAAAAAAAAAAAAAAAAAGTGCCTTAAGAGTTTTAAGACATGTTTCAAAACACACTGCTTCACGTCTTGTAAAATCTAAAAGTTGTTCAGGACATTTTCTAGTTTTTATGCTCCACAAAGAGAACTCCTAAGGATGCATTGTCATTGTTCACAGCAATAAAACATCTTCCTTCTGAAAGAATAAAATAAACCCTTCATTAAGCATTTGAAACCCAACCTGTACTCAGGAATTGTCTCACCGCTGAGAATTAAAGATTAACTTAAAAGAAAAACTTAGCAGCTGTTTAGCAAGAATACCTCAGGACTATCAAAAGTGCAGAAAGATTCTTAGGAGCTACATCAACCAAGCTGGAAAAAGGCCAGGCATTCCAAATTGAATTCTACAACTCTGAAATCTATAACACTTCAATGATATATGCCAAAATTACATGGTTGTGCATCTGATTTTAAACGTGGCAGCAACAGAATATCCTGTTCTAATGAGACAGAAATGCGTAGAGTACCCATCTTCATTAATTTCAGATAACTGATGTTTTGCCAGCACCAAAGCAACTGCGCCGGCACACCAAGCTTTAAACGCAGTTAGCACCTTTCCCCAAATTCTGCACTGCTTGTTGCAATTACCCAGGTCTGGACTTGCCGCTTTTGGCTACAAGCACAGCAACACTAGATTATACTAGTATTCAAGTTGGAAACAGTTCTAGCTTTTCTACCAGTCATTTATAAAATTAAAGTGGGAAATTATTTTTCCCCTCTATCATCCTTTTTTGTATCTTCTCCTACCTTCCAAATTCTGTTTTCAGATCATCTCTACACATTTGCAAGTACGCCTTTATTTTGTCCCATGTCAACAGTATTTCAAGGCAATGTAGTCATGGTTTCTATAAACAAGTAGTCCCAGAAGAATTACGCCTGAAAGCTAGTATATGTCGTTTCAGATGCAAAACTGTTCTTCTCCAGTGTCCTCATTATAGGTACTACCCATCCAACTAACAAACTGCAAAACCATGACAGCAGAAAGATACCTCTTTTCCCCAGTAGCCTATAAAACAATCTTTACATACTAGTCTCTAATTGATCCTGCTGATCAATATACCTAAAATTCCACATTCAATGGAAAGAATTCAAAGGCAAATGTATTTCTCATTTACCCTGACCCATGATGTCAATCTAGACTGGAAAAGATGCTGGTCTTTAGGTAGGTGCAAATCAGGCTGAGGCCAGAGAATGTAAGTAAGCATCAAAGCCGGGCAGGTCACCTTGACTTCTGTAGAAGTTTTCTGAAGAACCTCTTCAAATGACAAGCACAGCTCGCTGTGGACTACATCCCCACGTAACAGGAAAGCTAGCAAAAGACTAAAAGCAATCGCTTCAACTATCACCAGAACCTTTCTGTGAGGACTAAACTATCAGTGGCTTTGAAAACAGAACTGGAAAAAGGTTACTTGGACCTTCCACTTCAGAATAAAATCCATTTAGCACAAACACTACCCAGTTTTGAAAAGACGATGCAATTCCTTGAATTAAAAAGCTAAACCCATGCAGCACAAGTTCATAGAACAGATCGCCTGCTCAGGAACATCTCAGCCACACGCAGAAAAGTACGAACCAAGGGCTAAGTGACAGCAGCAGTGCACAAAGGGTGGCCTGGAATGTGGACTTCAGAGAGCATCTGCATCCTCTCAAATGCTTAAGCCTTGTATCCAGCAAGGAGTCACTTCCCGCTGGTTTATCACATAACCATAGTAACCATCTGAAGCAAAGCCTGTAAAACCAAGAGTCAAATGCTTACCTGCAACGCTATTTGTAAAACAGGCTTCCTGACCACACCATCCTCCATCCATCGCAAACTGCACTGTTAATCACTTTGGAACAGCATTTGATCAAGTCAAACGAGCTTGACAAAATAGCTAGCTTTTTTTTTTTTTAAGCTCAAAATCTATTGCTTATTTTATACTAACAAGCAAAAACACGGGACAAGAACCTGGATTAATCCAAAACCATAATTTTATCAGCACCAGTAGAGTTGTCACGTTCCCACTAGAAGCCACACACAACTCAGGGCTGGAGTGCTCTGAACTAGAACTTAGCGTACAAGTTCCAAACCAAACAGTTCTCCCTATTTTTTTTCCTATTAACTGTAAGTTTACATTCTTTGTCTTACACAGATTTAACTAAAATCCTTGAGAATTTCCATTACTGTAATAAGTTTTGATCACTCATTACAAAAGCATCCACAAAAATTGCACTGAAATGAATTCATGACTTCTCAGGCCAAAAGTCCCAAGAGCCTTTTTGACACAAGAAGCACCACGACTGACCTTCCCTATGCCTGTTGCCAGTTACAGCTCCCTGGGAGTCCTGGCCTCTTTTGAGAACTCCGCACAGCTCTTTTTAGCATAAAAACGCCAACAGAACTAAGAATTCCACTTCAATACAGCTGGCATCTCTTTACCAGGTGTCCACCTGATGTAAACTTAACCCTAACTAAACTCAGAGATAATAACAAAGAGGAGTAGTATAACAGAATCAACTAAGGAGTGAAACAATCCTACACTAGAAAGGGAGGTGTTTACGAGCATTTTTGTGCTATAAGCATTAAATAAAGTTGTAGAGCAAGAGATATCAAATTTTACATCAAAGTAAAAGGAGAAAAAGTGAGAAAAAGTTAACTTGCATACTGGATTTATTGTGAATCCTTAATACCGCTCTAGCATTAGAGCAGAGGAGAAGACATGGTCAGGAATAGCAACTTTAAAACATGCTAGTGCTAACCAAATATTTACATAGTGATTTCCCTTAATAATTATGGCATCACAGGAAACTATGCTAAATAGCAAGGCTACATAGGTATCTACGCAGTATCATTTTGAAGTTTTCTGCTGTGTACTTTCACTACGTGATGAACCAAATGCCTTGCACCAGGAGTCTCAAGAGAAACAGAATGCACTAAAATCTTGAGGGGTTTTTTTTCCTTTTTTTTTTTAGTAATAATGATAAACAGTTTTAAGTAACAACTTCCAGTGTCCCTGTAGAACCAAGAATTATGTCCATTCATTTCAAGTACAAGTTGCCTTTTCCAAACAACCAATTTCAAGTTGTGTATTTCCTAGCTAGGGTAGAAGCAGCTGTCACAACAGCACACATGTACATTTAAAAAGGTTGAAATAGCATAGATGTAATCAACCACCAACACCAGAAGAAGGGTAATTTAACTTGTAACTCACACTTATATAGCATTTTTCATCCAAAACCCTGAAAATCCCACAGAAACGATTAAGTCAGGGAGGTAAACACCTAAACTACCTTGCAGCAAATGCATCCTCCTCTTCTCCTTACATTGATACAGTATGATTCAATCCAATTTATTCAGAAGCTCCAGCAACGTAACCATATGAAAGTATTCCTGCACCATTCTGTTATCCCAGACTTCCTTGGCTAATCATTCCATTTACGCAGCCCTCTGCTCACTCAAACCAGCTGCTCAGTATCCCAGGTGGATCAGCCATTTACAAGATGTTCCACCACTCATTTGCAGGAAGTTTTTCAGGATGCACTGGGGAACAGATCTAAAAAGCTACAAGATTTCAGATGGAGGGAACACCACAACTTCCAAGATTTTTTTTTTTTTTCTTAATATCTCAGTTTTGCAAACCTCATTTTCGGAGGGCTATCAGACAACACACAGTAAACAGCTAAGCATCCCTCTGAAAGGGCTGACACAAAAGAAAGGATCTGGCATCTACTAGGGATAAAGCAAACTCACTAGTGTAGTGCATTTAAGGCAGGCACTGCTGGCTGCCTGCCAAGATTTAAAACAAAGATGACATCCAGTTAAGATGTCTCCAAAGCAAGAGAGGCCATAAAGATAAGAAAACAAGTTAATCCAGGTGCAAAGCAATGTCATGAACACTAGAAACTGGAAAAATGCCAAAACCAGAACATTTATGGATACGTTCACATTAGCCACTAAAAATTCACCATAAAGAGCAATTACTTTCTTTTCCCAGAAATCCAAAATACAAATACATTACTTAGAAGATGTGGACCCAAGCAACAAAAAAACAGCATACTGTTTTTCTAATGCAACAAATCTGCACAGATAAGACAAACCCACAACACAGAATAGCCCCTCCTTATCCTTAGCTCACGAGAATGTGCTATTGCATCCTTTGTTTCACTGCTTTAATACTTCTGGGACATTTTTAGCTCTATATGGCTGCAGAGAACTTCTGCATAGACTTTGACAGGTTCAGTCAATTCTCATCACTATCGCTCAGGCTGCTTTGTGTCCAAGCACCTATCGCCACTTTGTGACAACTACAGAAGTTGTCCCATTTGTCATAAACAAACAGCTAAAGGCCTCAAAATCACAAAATAAAGATACACCTCACGCAGACAAGTATACTTGCTTCTGAATTCTTTCACTGATCAGGTGGTTCATATAAATTGAGTAATATGTACTCTCTTCATGCTAAATGGCAGTCTGAAGCCTGAGCACGTTAGTCAGGCTAAAATACAATGAACCCATATTCACTAACCCTTCAGACACCTGAAAGAAATTCCAGTCAGTTATTTCAGCATCTATTATTTCAGAAAGAAACTCACAATACAGGTATGTTTTGGACATCTATTTTCTCTTGCAATATTAATATTCGTTTCTACTAACCTTAACATTCAATCCTTTCCACGCAAAAAGCCCAATGAAAATCAAACTGACTATAAACTTCCTAAGTTATACATGTCATCAATTGAAGGCTCAGTGTCATTTCCACTGAAGTTGCTCTATAGTGACACACAATTCCTAGCCCCCATATTTTCAAAGAAATACTAACACACACTAAGTGGTACTCATTTCACTACATGGAATTATGGACTGAGTGGCGAGTAATTAAGCCATTGCACTTTATGCCTACTCATCCAAGCTGAGTAAGTCAGTAGTTGGCCCTCTCTGAGCATACGGTGTCAGAGAGTGGACCTGGCTGCAGCTACTGACATCTGGAAGCTTGAGGGCAATAGATGCACAGAAACCCTGACAAGGTAAGTTCCCCACAAAACAAAACACAACTCGGAAGGCCAACAAATACTCAGGAACACCACTACGCTGGCTCCACATCCTGTGCTCGCTCTTCTGGTTTATGACAATCTTCCTCCAAACCCCACATGACTAAAATCCAGCCTCACAGAGGCCTTGGTTTAAACACACAAATTAATCCCTCTATGCATTCTGCATCACCATTACTCTTTCACATACCTTCTCCCTATTCCCTTTAACTTGCAAGGTAGTGATAACCTTAAAGTATTTTTCTTAGCCTATATTCTGTCCCCCTCCAAACCCTTCAGTCTCCCCCTTTTTGGGGCTCCTCCCAGCCATTTTTTCTTTTCTTGTCCTTATTACAGTTGCATCAACAACTACATTCTGTGGTAGCCGCTCTGCTGTCTGCAAAGATCCCTTGAAAATGGAACTTAGGGATGTGTTTTGTTAGGCAAGGCTCATGACTGCCTTTATAAACAGGATTACATCACTAAGAAAACAAGAAGAGGTGCCTAATGATCCACATTGACTCAGTGGAAAAAAAAAAAAAAAAAAAAAACAAAAACACAACAACACAGCAAAACAACAAATTGCTGTAAAGTAAGCATTAGGATGAGACATACCAAGCAAAAATTGTTGCTCTGGACATCCTTACACACTTATCAAAGTATAAGATATATTTTTTTACTGAAAGGTAGTCATCCTCACATCATCCTGCATTTACTAGTAAGAGCAAGCATAAAGGAAATAACCACACAGGAAACGGGTGTGCTATAAATTCACACTCTGGCTTTCTCCACAGCAAGGTAACGTCCATGTGGCAGCTTCCAAGGGCCAGCTCAGACAAGTTAACCATCTGATCTGGTACACCATAGAGTCTACTGGTGACAAACCAGCACACTCTCACATGGTGGGGTGGAATAGATAGATTAAAAAAGGGCTTTCCATAACCTTTGCCACTACAACGGCAAAACAGAGTAAAGAAATCTTTAGTTCCTTGCACAGCTAGTGGGATTCGCTGCCTGACTCCAACCATGAGTGCATTTGCTTACTTTCCTATTTCGTGTAAAACGTCCCACCGGAGATGAAGTATTTCTACGACACATGGTACAGAGTCATTATGCCTTTGGGCTTGTGTTATTCACCAGATGTGCCCTAGTTCTGAAGGGTTACATTAATATTCCCACACTAAAAGCTGCTTTTAAAATCAGAGCTTCAATACATGGACTTAAAGATCTTTTGGGGAAAAAACCCAACCACCTCACTTTTCTGAACACACGAACCTTTATCAGCTTAAAAGCTGCAGATCATGTAGTAAACGTCTTCACAATTAAAATCCTTTTATGTTTTACCTAATGAGACGGCACTTGCATCATCCAAGAAACAAAGCCTTAGGCTCTGCACAGCACCACACTTCCACAGGAAAGATACTCCTTGAAAGCCATTGTCATGGAATTGTCTACAACCCCCGCCACCATTTCAACAGTCACAAGCTCAGACTTCACAGCGTAGCCATAAGCAACCAGAGCTCCAACATCCAGATATTTCCCAGTTTTTGACATCCCAGTATCTTACTGGATTACACACTTTCCCTCATTTTGCTTTCCTTCAGATATTCTATGTTAAGAGTTAGAGGTTTTGAAAAGCAAGATGCCAGATGCGTGAAAAAAACATTCTTAATTTAGGCACAACTTGGGGGACCTCATCGGACACCAAGTTGGACTAGTTCATGCATCAACTCTTACATCATCACAAAGCACCAGCTGAATCATCAGGCTCACGTAATCAGTAGTAACACATGCTCTATATTTAACTATTCAGTGTGCCAGAAACCATACTTCAGGTACACTTATCCCTGCAGCATACGTGTACACGCCTGTTCCTCATCCACCACTTCTAACTTTATATATAGAGAGAGCACTTAAGTCTCATTAAGTCTACAGATTCAGTTGCACCACAGTAGGTATTTTTGTGACGAATCTGAAAAACTGTAAAAGAAAGTGTCCAGACAAGCCCTGTGGAACAGGTTGGTTTCATCAAAACTACCCTAGATTTTAAAAAATTGAAGTCGTCCAAGTGTTCATCGAATTTTATTTATAGACTTTATAGTCATATATAAAAGGACTTGAGAGGGAGAGAGGCAGGCGCTCTTTATATGTGTGTGCGTTTATATCCTGAATAGAAGTTGTGGGATAGGCAAATAATTAAAAGATACATACATCCCAGAATTAAAGGATATTTACATTTCTCCATTCTGGTGTCTAAAACTAAACAGCTTAGTTGTCCCAGTACCCTCTGCCACCCAGTGAAAAAGTATAGTCAAGCAATTCTGACCTGTTCTCCAGAAACACCTCTGCATAAGCCAAAACTTGCAGGAACCTCAAACAGCAGGGCTCTTCCTTGCAATGTCGCAGGTACTTAAAATTTCAATGCCACAATCCTTCACCACCACCACCCAGAACCGTTAAATATGATTAGGAGCACTATATTAGCAGTTCATTAATAACCAAGTGATACCTTTCAAAGGATCAGAAAAATATTTGCAACATTCAATGAATTCTAAATGTAGAAATCCGAATTTGCCTGTATTCCAAATACAGGAAAATTACCAAACCCTTGAAAACAAAAGTCAGTAACAGAAACAGACCTCTAACTACAGCAATACATTCAGCACAATGGTGTAGTAACAAACACACACAGGGAGGAATGCATTTGGAACAACACACACATGGTTTTAACCTAGAAAAATATCACCACCGAGAGGGAGGGAGCTATACAGTTGCCTCTCGTCCCCCCATACGTCTGACAACAAACAAATTGCTGGTCTGATCTTCTCCTGTCATTTCCCGCTGAGCGCATTTCAAGCAACATTGCTGGCTCCTTGTCAGAAAACAATGTGCTAGAGCCCTGTTCCGCAATAAATGGTTCAACCAATTTACTGTGTTCATTTGAAACTCACAGGAGTATTCCCGATGCCTGGACTATAGTTCTTATTTGGCAAATGATTTTATTATAAACTGGTATCATAGCGAATCCATTTTCTTTAAGGGGTTTTGCTGCTGTTTAATGGACTGTCAGTATAATTTAGATTTCATCTATTTAAACTCATTCAAGCCTGGCTCCTGATTGTACAATAAATGGAACATATTTCTATTCAACAAAATTAATGACAGCTAATTGTAGTCTGCAGCTCCCAATTTTATAAAAGCAACTGCTCTACAGTTCAGGCACCCAGCTACACGATTTCCCACACCAATTATTTTTCTGCACTTTTCACGCATGTCCACAATACTACACAATTCTTCTTGCAAAATGCATTCAGACATACTTTGTTAACAATTTTGATGCAAAGCAAACATTTTCTTACAGAAAGTAGTGTTACCAAAAAAAATACCACACTGAGAGCAAAGACATTGTAGATGCTCAGCCACTAAGAAAGTAGTGTTACCAAAAAAAATACCACACCAAGAGCAAAGACATTGTAGATGCTCAGCCACCTAGTCATGCTAGGGTATCCTCCTGTCTTAGAATTGGTTTTCTTCTTCAATTAAACACATGAAAAGGGAGGAGGGGTGGGAATAAGAATGCAGGCCACAAAAAAGTTAAATAATCAGTCTAAGAGTTCCTTCTGTAGCAACAGATAAGCTTTGCTGCACGCATGCCATTCTGATCTTTTAAGGTCGCAGCAATCTTGCTGGAGGTGCAATATTTGTTCCAAACGCCTCTGATGTCAGTCATCACCTGCGCAGTCAGTCACCTGTCTCAAACCTGAGCTGGATGAATTTCAATAGGTCTCCACAGACGCTCATTTCTAAAATATTGCGGAAGACAAAAAGTGAGCAGCACCACAAACATGCCACATTGCTACGTGACCTCACTAATTTAGATATCCTTAACTTTTTTCCTCTATTAAAAATTCCTTAATGTGCATATCACAACACACCTGTACAATGGCTACAGATAATTTCATTAATAATAAGCCTTAAGAAACCAACAGAAGAAGTTGTCACGTTCTACATGAAATCAACTGAACAATCTCCACAACGTCTTCGAATAAAGCACGCAATTGGCCAATACACACACAAATCCTGAAGAGATTAAGGGATCAAGATGCTGTATCACTCAAGATACAATATCTTTCTTCTCATGCACCTTCCATTCACTTGTGGTTCCCAAGTTTTGGTAAGGGGTCAATGGTGACATCAGAAGACACTCAACAGCATACAGCTGGCCCATTAATCTGTACTAACATGAAAACTGGCATCTTTACATGGCTTAGAGTTTAAGAAGTCCTTCTATTGGACCATGTATAATTATACCTCCATGCTCTAGTAGGCAAAACAAGCACACCAAGAGGACTTGGAAGAGAAGACTCTTCTATTCCCAAGACCACCACAACCACCAAATGGTTGCTTAACTTCTCTCCCTTAGCTACCCTTTTGATAATTAAAGCGCAACACACTACGATACCTCATAAAAATATGGATGGGTTTTATTCGTGTAGCCCTCAACTAGAAAAACATTACAGCTATTGCTCTTTCTCTAGTAATTGGCCCATCACTTCATCTTCTCAATTATACAAATGGATAGAGTAACCCAGTTTGTAAGTTCTTGGTGCAGCTCTGAGCAGAAACACACATTCAGAAGGGGAAAACTAAATATGTCACTCAAGTCAGGATGATTTCCACAGAATAGTGTTATTTCAAATACTGCAGTCTGTTGCCTCAAAGCCTGCTGTGATGCAAATACAGACACTCCTGTCAGGTAACCTTATGTGAATATTCTCCCTATTGTCTGCTAAATCTGATCTTCACCTACCTGCAAATACCTAGCAGCACTGAAAAAACCTCTATTTCAAAACACAATATGTGTTCTCTGAAACAAAACATATTTTCCTATTGTTTAAACTTGTAAATAGCATTGAGATGCCTTTTATACAGAACAAATGAGTGCAGCAGCTGTTAAGCTGATTTACCAGTAGAAGTATATTTACTTTGTTTCAACACTGGTATGTTACCTTTCTTCACTTTAAAGCACAATGATCATGCTAGTATGCTAGTCAGCTGCTTAAAAAAAAAAAAAAAAAAAAAAAAAAAATGCTTTCTTCACTACTAAGAGGAGACAAGTACAATTACCACAGTAAAGATACAAGCATAAATTTTCAAGCCAAAGAAAAATAAATCTGTCTACATTTAGGTATATTTCTTTCATTTGTATTTTTTGTTTAGGAAAGTCTTAAAACTGTACCAGTTTTCACATATACCTAACCACTCCTTTTACAGCAAAGTTTCCATTCCTTTCTTGCTTTAAATATCTTTACAGCTTTTGGTAAAAGCATCCGTAACACATTTTGGACTTTGAAGAAAAAAGGCAACTAGATCAATCCACTCTTCCTGCCAATGCTGAAACAAAGCAAAACCACCTCCATTTGTAGCTCAATTTACTTGATATGCTTCTTTAGAGCAACACATGCTCTGCTACTGGATACTGTTTACACAAAACTCTCTTTAGGAAACCCAAATAAATTGCCCAAAATTCACAATATTACAGGAGGAAAAAAAAAAAAAAAATAAATCTATGATCAGTTTGAAGGTACCCAGTCACAGACAAATACCTTATCAGTGTTGCCCACCAAGCAGTAACATGAAAATGGGGATAACTTCTAAAGGAGAATTTTATTTTCATCATTTGTCAAGTTGTATGTAGCCTCGTTCATTCTCTATTCCACTTGGAAACAATAAGAAAAAGCAGTCTCACTTTAACACACCCTCTTCACTGAGCTTCCTTACACATAGCACTGAGTGTCAAACCTGCAGAGAAATTTCTCCCTCACCTATGAACCTTCTCTTCTCTCCTCCCATGAACGCTTCTACAAGATTTTTTCATGAAACCCGTATTCCAAAATGAAGCAGCAAAGGTTAGTCCCAGGATCAAAATTCTGACAGATTAAATTTCACCCCCTCCCTCCTCCAATTTATCAGAAAAATCTCCAGATAAAAGTTAAAGCAATCTTCTGGCATGAACTGCTGTGCTACACGGGAAACTGGAGTGCCGTTCCCAGTACAGAAGCTAAAATAAGAATTCAGTTTACTACGTAAACAGGTGCTGTCGTTATAGTCGACCAAACACTCCTTTACCTAATTGTCAGTGAAAGACATGGCAGCTTCCACAAAGTAAGAAAAAAGGCTCGTAAATTCATACACCGGAAGTTCAACCTACTTTAACTGAAATAAATTGAGGACAGACCATGAACAATTACTGTGGCCACTAACTCCGCTTTCACTCCTTGAAAGCCACTATTTCAAGGAATTTCTTCCCTTTAGTCCAGTTTTTCCAGCTTTTATTCCCACTGTTTGTTTCAAAATTTCCATTTGCCTAATTTCATAATAGCATGCTGTATTCCCCATGAAGTATTTCTTTTTGCTTACAGTCTTTTGACATTCATCCTCTGCAAAAATAATTCCCTAATGCAGTCTGCAAAGCTGCTCATATCTCTCTGCTCCACAGTTACCAGTGGTAGTTAAACCACTGATTTTCAACTGTAGCTGTTGTAGCCACACACACAAAAATTATGCCAATAAGGTTTCCATGTAAAGTTTCTCGTTTGTCCTGTAACAGCTCCAAAGCACCACAGCTTTACAAGGTATTTTTATTTTGCTTTACAAGCTTCTCGGGGAACATGTTACGAGCTCTATCTAGTACACAGCATATATTTAGAATTCATATAATCCATGTTACTTTTAGTAATACTTCATTATAGCTGTCAACGGTCATATATCTCCTTTTGTGAGTGACCCATGGTTTGTTATGACAGAACACAGAGGGATGACTCACAGGTAAAGCATTAACAACCACCACCTTTTTTTAGCAAAAGTCTTACCTAAAACCCTCTGCTTGCACAACTCATCTGTTATGAAAACACTATCACAATTTCATGTAATAACACAGATAATATGAAAAACTACCCAGCAGAGCACCACTGGCTAAGCAGTGTCCCAGATACCCAGCCCCACCTGGCCCTTGGTACCCTCACCCCTTAGTGTCACTGCTCTTCGCAATTTAGACACAAAAGCCAAACAAAGCCAGAGGAATCCGTTCACTAGATCAACCTTGATCTGCACTTAAGACTCCATCTGTCAAGCACCAGCAGCTGCCCAGATACAGAGCAATGCTTGCCACGTTTAAGACTAAATATGAACTCAGTAAATGAATAGTCTTTTTTATTCCCCCCCTCACCTCCCTCAGTCTGGCCTATGTTTTCCGCTTCTTACTCTAACAGCGGACATACAGAAAGTTATATGCAGTTAAGCAGTCAATTAAGGATCCATGACAGCATATATCATTTTCTACACTTAATATTACTCAGCTACTCACGTAATTTTTAAAAACCACACTTTTCATAAAATTTCAAATGCTGAGAATAAAAACTAATTACAACTGCTGTTATATCCAACAGGACAGAACAATAACAAGTTTCAGCTGCACGTGGAAATAGTTCTCTACAGACTTCAATCAACTTCAAAGAAAAACCTTTCTGCAATGCTTTTATGCATTTTAAGTGCTTTTATCCATTTTGTTAACCCTCCTGACATGTCTTAAGACCCACCTACTAATCCAAGCCTTTTCTTTTTTTTTCTTCTTCTAATTACTAAAGGACGAATGGGTAAAAAATACATTTGTTTCCATTGAAGTAAGTCTTAAATATCTTCTTTCAAAGAAAGATCATTATGAGTTTTCCTCACCACTATTCACATATGCAGAAAGGTTGAAAACAGTGGTGTAAGTGTGAAAAATAAGGTAACTCTTAACGCATTAAGCAGCACAGCTCCTGAGGTTATTCCTATTTACAGCAGCAGAAAGTCTGTCACTGAATATCTGATTATTTCCGTGATCTAGTATCATGATGGTAACAGACAGACTTTCAAATGAAGAGGGAAATACACAGTGCATCATGCCAGAACACATGCTCATTTCTACTCTGAAGCTTTTGAGGGAAGATAAGACCACACAATCAAAAAAACGCGTTTGCATGACAAACCAGATCAATCGATGCAACATGGACAGAAAACAGTCTGGCCAAAGACATCCTGAAATTAAAATTACCGTGGAAAAAATAATTTTGTTGCATTTCTACCTTCTGCCCGAGCATAAAATTCAAATTTTAAGACTTCGCAGAACACTATTAACTTTTTTCCCCAAAACTTTTTAGCAACCTAAAAAACACTTGCCAGAACTCCAAGGTTTATAGAAAAATATCATGTTCATATAATACGTATTTTTATACTATTTAATTCTGGCACAGCCACCTTTCTCAGCTTGTAAAGCTGTCAGAATGCATAAAAGGCAGCATCTAGAACAACACACACGGGTCAATGTCAAATACAAGCCAATTGCTGTCAGAGCCTGAGCCAAATTCCTGCACTTCCACTTCAACATTCAACCCAAATACCATTATACCACTTATTAACAAAGTAAACAGAGAGGAAGCACTTTTTAAATATATATATATAA
>KL279912.1:42202-63516 GCA_000699545.1 Podiceps cristatus | reverse complement strand
CTATGATTCTATGATTCTATGATTCACCAATTTTTGCTATGTTTGTGCAGAGCTACCAGCACACAATTTTCCTTGTATGTCTTCAGAGGCCCGAAGGCCATCAGTCTCAAATTGAAGGTATTTCCTGATGGAAGCACCAGCAAAGAAAAATGAGCCACAAAAATGACCCGAAGGCTGGAGCACCTCTCCTATGAGGACAGGCTGAGAGAGTTGGGGTTGTTCTGCCTGGAGAAGAGAAGGCTGCGGGGAGACCTGATTGTGGCCTTTCAGTACTTAAAGGGGGCCTGTAAGAAAGATGGGAAAAACTTTTTAGCAGGGCTTACCATGATAGGACAAGGGGTGATGGTTTTAAAATAAAAAAGATGAAATTCAGACTAGATATACAGAAGAAATTTTTTCGATTAGGGTGGTGAAGTACTGGCACAGGTTGCCCAGAGAGGCGGAAGAAGCCCCATCGCTGGAAACATTCAAGGCCAGGCTGGACAGGGCTCTGAGCAACCTGATCTAGTTGCAGATGTCCCTGCTCATTGCAGGGGGGTTGGACTAGAAGACCTTTACAAGTCCCTTACAACCTAAACTAACTTATGATTCTATGAACAAATGTAACTTCGTGCTTTCTGGAGACAGTATGCAGAAAAATTAATGGTTGCTTTTTGTTTTCAACAGTACCCTGCCATTTTCTTAGCAAGAAGATAACATTTTAGTGCTGGGTTACAGCTGTCCTTGTGGCAAAAAACATTTCCCACTGCTACATGAATGCAAAGCAGCAGGAAGGCGTGGAGGAAACTGTCAGACCTGGTCGATCACAGTGTATATTGCATGCAGAAGATATTTCTTTGCTTACCTATTATTTATGGTATTTTATATATGGTTGGGAGTCACAAAGCAAGTTGCCATATTTTGGTCGTACCCTCTGCCAGCCCAGGAAAGAACCAGTTACACACTCTTCCCCTTTGGTCCCAGCATTAGGAAACAATTTATTATTTAGAGCATAAAATGGAGGAATTTCATAAAAGCCAAGCCATTAACCTTTCATACGAGCTGCAGCTAGTTGTGGTTCAACCCCAAAAGGTAACCAGACCATACAGCTGCTCGTTCACCACCCCCTTCCCCGGTGGGGTGAGGAGGAGAATTGGAGAGAGAGAGCTCATGGGTTGAAAAAACACTTTACCAGGACAGCAAAGAAAAAGATAAAAATACATTAATTATAGTAATAATATGTAAGGATAATAGAATGTATAAAATGAATGATGCACGGTTTCGCACCATCCGAGGACCGACACAGCCCGTCCTGAGCAGGAGCTGGGGAGCAGGGATATTCCCCCACAGCCATCCCAGAACAGCAAGTTCCAGAGAGAGTGCGAGGGAACAGACAGCCAAATAAATGAACAAATGGGCTCAAACAAAATAAAACAAAAATAAGGTAAAAAGAAAGGAAAATTAACAGAAAATGAACCAAACAAGGAACCAGAGAGAGAGGGGCAATGGCCGACCCTCCCTCATACCGGCCATGACGTCTATGGCATGGAACACTCTCTTTGGCCAGTGTGGATCAACTCTTCTGGCTGTGCCCTCCCAGGTGTTTGCACCTGCACATCAGCAAAGCCTGGGAAACTGCAAAATGTCCTTGATTGTTCAGCAGCAACCAACAACAGCAGCGTGCTGTCACCATTTTTCATATACTAAATCCAAAACACAGGAGCTGCTGAAGATAAAACTAGCTCCGTCCTGGCTGAAACCAGGACAAGCCCCAAGAGACTTTTGCAAAGCCCAGTGAAGAAAGCTTTTCATGATCTCTTCCAAAGTCATACAATAAACCCATAAATACTTTCTACCAGTTTTTGAGAAGGTCATAGTAAGTATGGTTAAAAATTGACATTTTAATGAATAATTTTGCATGAGAAGTATTCCCATTTTACGTATACCAAGACAGGAATGAAAGGAAGAGAAACAAAAATCAGCGCGATAACATAAATTGAGAGAAATATCTCTGCCAGTGTTAAAAATGTGAAAAATAGCTTAAGATCTAATACACACAAAATATCAATTGTAAATCAAATGAAAAAAAAAATAAATGGAGAAGAATCTGTGAAACCTCTCTGGTAACAGTGCTGAAGACTCAGGAACAGACTGAAATCCAGTGACCTGCCTTAGAGACCTAATGAGTATTAAAGAGATCAGCCATAGTTAAATTGGAACTTGGGTAATAGCGAGGTGACAGAAACCTGTGAATTGATTCCTCCCAGAATGCTGAAAGTCTCCTAAATTATTAATGACATTTGAACAATTCACATATGACATCATGGGTTTAGAGCATACCTAGTTTTAAATTATTTTTTGGGATTTTTTTTTTTTCAGTGGAAAAAAATATTTTCATTGAATAAAAGCACTTTAGCCCACAGCACCAAACCCCATACTAAAAAGGAGGTCTTCTGCTCCTGTTAGCCCGTGAGCTTTCACTGTTTTAGGAGTGCTTTGTCTTTTAGTACTCTTGTCTGTATTTTCTTGCAAACCTGTTGTATAATCTCCTGTCTATTGAGGAAACAGGGGAGAAATAAAAGGATATCAGAGACAGCAGAAGGTACGTAAGGGTACAGTACTTGGAAAATGACAGGCAAGTGAATAGATGAATGGAGAAGCATCGAGGAAGGAAACATGGGGGGAAAGTAGAGAGAATGGTGAACACAGCAGGGGACTGAGCTGTGGAGAGAGGAGGTGCCATAAAAGCAAATGAGAAAAGGCACAACGGAAGAGGAAGGGAAATGATTTAGCTTGGTCAAAGCAGCACAAAGCAGTCAGAAAGATGTGGATTTTCTTATTAAGCAGATTCTTCAAGGGACACAAAGCCTACTGAGTGGTTCTCTGTCCCCTGTTTTCCAGCTACCCCTGTGGGAAGGAAGGAGAAAACAGGACAGAAGAAAGGAGAGAGCAGGACAGAACTCACTCTCCCCTTTCTGATTTTTGGCTTTCCCAGTTGCAGGCTGTAGGCAAACTCAAACCATCCCAGCATCCACTCAAAATTCTGCCCCAGCTGGACTTCAGCACCAGGTATCATGGTATCCAAGAGGGAACAGTAAAAATAAAGTCAGGGTCCTCCTTGTTCCAGCTGAACCAGCTATTGAGCTTGGGGTCTGCTTTCTGAGCAGGTAATAACTAGTGTCTTTTACCACATCCCTCCCAAACACATTCTGTTCCTTTATATCCATTTTCAGAAGCAACTCAGCTTTTAAGCTTTTTTTTTTTTTTTTTTTTTTCTTAAAAAGCTTCTTAAGTTTCTTCTTAAGTTTTTTTTTTTTTTTTTCTTAAAAGCTCTTAGCTTTTAAGAAAAATTAAACCACGTCAAGATACCCTACAAAATAAAAGCCAGAAGTAATTTCCATGCATCTTTTTCAGATGAGGCTGATTATCTGGCATTCTGGTTACCTTTAAGAATAGCTATAGCTATGGTCAAGATCCTTGCCATGTACTGCATGTTGACCATGACATGACAGCTATGGTGAATGATAGTTCTGTAAGCGGAAAATTCCTGGCTGAAATGCACATTTTAATGCTCCCATCCATACACATGGACACTTGTGGAGCTCCCATCCACACACATGAATACTTTAGGTTCTCTGGTAGAATTTTCCACAGTTGTAAGGGGTTATGTTTCAGAGAATTAAAATAATTTCTTCATGGATACATTCAGTATAGTGCTGTCCTTATACACTGATCATGGCCCTTCTAGGTGCCCACATTGTCTTCTCTGAGCAGACGGTGAAGTCACAGTACCTGTCATATCAGCTACGAGAAGTGGATGCAACAACTCAAACTCTTCAATACTCTAACTCCAGGGAAGGAAAAGTCAGCTGTAGCACCTGTAAGCTTTAACAGATTTGATGCACCAAATCTTTTTCATTCAGCTCAAGTGTTAAGTGGCTAGGCAAATTTGGGGGTTCTAGTTTGTAGGAAAATTCTCCTCTACCATCTTTCTGAGTTAAGTATTTGTCATATATGTCTTCTAGATAACAATGTGTGTTAAGACTCTGAATGGACCATGCTCATGCAGGAGCGGTCTCAGGCATGAGAATTTGTGTAGCTTCTTATTTTGGCTGTATGAGGTACTGAGATCAGGGACTTTTTCTAAGTTCATAATAGCTGTGATCTTACTATTTCATTTTTGTGTGCACAGCTCATGGTATTCCTTATACTCCAACAACAAACTTATTTCTAGGTTAATTCCAAAAAATCATCAGTTGTCATCCAAATAATTTTCAAATTATAATGTTCATGTTTTGTTGATATTAAATGAAGAAGGAGTGATTACACACACACAAAATAATGATGCAGCAGTAACATTTTTTGTAAGACTAACCACCACTGGAGTGGTAAAAAGAAACTGCTCTGAAAACCATAAAAATAAAGCCATAGATATGAAAAATTGTCATTCATCAAGGATGTTCGTCTATTTGGCTGAATTTCCAAATGACATGTGAGTAGCAAGAAAGAAGTATTTTTGCATGTCCAGCACTTGACATGAGAAGTCTGCATGAGGCCTGAGCATCACAGGTGAGATCCAGAGCTTGGGTGAACAGACTTTATCTGTTCACTCCAGTAAGTTTTGCCAGATCTCTATAGTTTTTTAATTATAGAGAAAACACAAAATCTACCATATCACTGAATTTGTGAAAAATAAGACTAAGTTTTGGGTTGACTTATCATAATGCAGAACACTATTTGTGTGAATTCAACTATATTTTCAAAAGGACTACAGGGCTGAGGAGCCAATCCCCTAAAACAACATCATGAGGAGCATTTCTGTGTTCTCTCTTGCTTCATTACACCCACAGGCTTAGCAATATCAGCCTGATTTGCTTGATTCAGCATGATGCCAGGATTTTAGTCCACTCCATGCAGACACAGTCCCACTGTTAGTACTCGTTACAGCCACATAGGGAAACTTGATTTAATAGTTCATGGTTGTATCTAGAGAAGATGTAAACAAACACAATTGCGCTACTTTCATTGGACCCAAGACAAGTTACTCAGGAGCTGGTCAATACACTATAAGCTCACAATCTCCAAATTTTCACTCTAAGGTAGCAGTAGACTGAAAGGAACCCTAATGACAGGATAAGACCCTGAATTTTTGAGCTCAGATCTGGTTTATCTGTGGCTTTCAAACCACGGATGGGCATTAACAAGTCAAACACAGCTACAGTATTGTAGCCCTATTCTTTTCTGGCTCGTGAGCAGAGGAATAAACTGGATCTCTGTTGTGGGAGGAAATAAGTCAGGAGCTACTTAAACTGATACTGCCAGATTATCCTTCAATACGTGGCAATGCTGAGAGAACAGTGGGACTCCTTGGGAGCCTGATACCCCCCGTACGTGCATTGCCCCCGGTAACCTTCCTCTTGGATCTCTGTGAGGTGCGCTATGTGTCCTGCTGATTTTGCCCATGTGGAGATGAAGACGTGGGTTGGAGGAACATGAAAACTGTGTACTCTTCTTCTAGCTCAGATGGGCAAATGTCGAACTCACTTGTATCTCTGGAAAGGTTCTCACTGACTTCAGTGTTTGTTTTGTTCGGGCTGTGAGTCAGAATGACACACAGGTGGTGGAGATATACTTATCCCTTGAGTGTTTCCTATCTATTTTAAGCAATTAAACTTATATGGTTCAAATGAGTGTAGGAAACTCAGTGTGCAGTTTGCAACTAATTCAGGAGGATACACAGAAGAAAAAGTCTCTGATGGTCTGCTCATATATAAATATAGCCTTAATAAACCACAGTTTTCTTACTGTTAATAACATGCTGCTGATGGAAGAAAGGACAGGTATAAATTTTCTTTTGTGCTTCTTTTACAGGAGGCTGCTGGAATGAGAGAATTCTACCTAAAGAGCTATGTCTCTGTAATGCAGTCTGTTACAGACAGCAAGATTTAAGGCACTGAGGCAGGATGAGGAGATGAAGAAAGGTATGTCCAATAAGGTCTCCTAATGTTAATAGAAGGGTTATGTAGTCTGTTTCCTGGTATGAAAAAAAAAAGGAAAATAATCAAGTTTACATCTATTTTGCTTTTCTGATGGATGAACCTGGGAGCCAAAGAAGGCAATACTGTTAGGGAGAGTTAATAGTCTTTCTTAGATCAAATGATTTAGCTGGAGAAAATGAACAAATGACTGTCTTAAAATGCAGGCAGAAGTCCCAGAGGCATTCTGAGTAGAAAAGGCAAGTAAGAAGCCATAGACTCATTTTATTCTTTGTTGATTTGTATGAGGTGCAAAGATCAGTAAGGAGTGAATTTCAAGCCTCTACAAATCTTGCAAACTCTGTTTTAGAAAATTGAAAGAGAAAAAAAAACCACAAATAAACAAAGAAAACTAAAAAACCCCCAACAAATCAAAACCCAAACCAAAGTCAGAGGACCTTTTTTCCCATTCTCTTCCCTAATGCATGACAAAGACAAACATGTCCTTTCATTTTTCAATACCTTCCTCATTACATGGCTTTAGCAACAGTTTTGTTTCCTGTAAATCTCTGAGTGCTTTGTGCTGTTCTCTGATTTCCTGAACAAAGACACTCCTGCAGTTCTTTCTGTTTGTGCTGCTTCCACTAATGAATTTTCAGAGGTACATTAACCTAAATCACTTTATGAACGAGAGGAGTTAAAAGTGTTTCTCAGTTAGTGCAGAGGGCTTAGGAAGGTGCATAAACAGCTGCCTTCTCCTCTGTTCCCTCTCCTTGCATGGAATTTGCAATACTAGCACTTTTCAGGGAAAAAGGAGCTACCGTTCCCATTAGCTGCCAAGCCTAAACTTGATTGGACAATGTCATCTTTCTTTATTAAGAAGCATAGTACTCAAAAATATCATATATGCCCATAAGAAAAAAAGGTCTCTTAGCTCTATACCTATTTTTCTTCACCAGTTCATTGGTGCTGGGGGACCTCAGCTACTCAAATAGTAAAAATTTACACAACTGAGCATTATAAGGGATACAAGCAGGCACCTCAGCATGAATAAGGACTCAAATATCTCTGGGACTTTCATGTTGTTACTTTTTGTTAGTATTTGTTTAGTTCCAAGAATAAAAAAAAAAAAAAGAAAAAAAGAAAAAAGAAAAAAACCCCAACACTTCATGTGCAAGTTGTCATGCTAAAGACAGAGAAACCATTCAACCAGGACTTGTAGTGCAGTGACTACATGGAGAGTTGTACTCCTCATTAATATCTGACTACTATGAAGCAAGGAAGTGAGAGAGTTCTTCAGGCAAGACAGGGATGCAACTAGGTGGCAAAAGAAGGTAGCTTTCTCCCCATGAAAAGATGCTACTGAATTATTTTGCCTTCTTTAACTGGTGGCAGATAATGTGAGGGAGAGAATGCAGCTGTTTGCAGCATGCCTAGCAATCACCCATCATCTTTGTATGATGGTAATTGAGAGGGGAAACAAAAATAGTTAAAATACTTCAAATGGTGACATTGGGTAAGGCTTAATATTAAAGCTATTGCAGGTGTGGGACTTATTTGTTCATCCCTTTTCTCCATGAAGCAAATCCTTGGCCAACTGCTGGAAAACCTTTAGTGCTGTGAGATGACATTTTGTGTTCATTTTGTTCAGTAGCAATGATTTTATAAATTACTATAACTCTACACACAAGGCTCCCTATTACAAAATACCACCCCAATCCTTCTTCCATTGTGGCTGATAAAAAAGCTCTTATTGGTTTTAATAGAAACTGTATAAAACCCTGTGATTGTAGTGGGGAGTCAGGAATAATTTATGCCACCTACTGATCAACCAATAGTCTCTGGTGTGTTTTCTTTGTGTTTGGAATAAGGGAACACAGAAGACTTTCTATTTAAGATAATTTAACTGTAAGACTGCTGACTGAGATTAAACTGTATGGAGTGTTTTGTGGCGTTCTTATTTGCTACTGGATAATAGTAATAATAGGACTTCCTTGTAATTTCTGCACTCATTAAGGTCTTTGAAGAAGGAAGGAAAATGAGCTACATATTTATGACTTCCTTGAGCAAGCTTATTAAAAATGTTTATCAATAATGTTGAACTTTGAGGAAGAATTCTGTCAGGTTGAGAGAACTGTTTAATGTTTGCTGTTTAATGTTTTCATCAACGACTTAGCGAGATTGAGAGCACCCTCAGCAAGTTTGCAGATGACACCAAGCTGAGTGGTGTGGTTGACACACCAGAAGGACGGGATGTCATCCAGAGAGACCTGGGCATGCTGGAGAGGTGGGCCTGTGTGAACCGCATGAGGTTCAACAAGGACAAGGGCAAGGTCCTGCACCTGGGTCGGGGTAACCCCCGGTATCAATACAGGCTGGGGGAGGAAAGGATCGAGAGCAGCCCTGCCGAGAAGAACTTAGGGGTAATGATGGACAAAAAGCTGGACATGAGCCGGCAATGTGCGCTGGCAGCCCAGAAGGCCAACCATACCCTGGGTTGCACCAAGAGAAGGGTGGCCAGCAGGTCGAGGGAGGTGATTTTGCCCCTGTACTCTGCTCTGGTGAGACCTCACCTGGAATACTGCGTCCAGCTCTGGAGCCCTCAGCACAAGAAGGACATGGAGCTGTTGGAGCGGGTCCAGAGGAGGCTACAAGAATGATCGGAGGGCTGGAGCAGCTCTGCTGTGAGGACAGGCTGAGAGAGTTGGGCTTGTTCAGCCTGGAGAAGAGAAGGCTGCGGGGAGACCTGATTGCGGCCTTCCAGTACATAAAGGGGGCCTATAGGAAAGAGGGGGAGAATCTTCTCAGTAGGGACAGCTGTGACAGGACAAGGGGTAATGGTTTTAAACTGAAACAGGGGAGGTTTAGGTTGGATATAAGGAGGAAATTCTTTACGATGAGGGTGGTGAAGCACTGGAACGGGTTGCCCAGAGAGGTAGTGGAGGCCCCATCCCTGGAAACCTTCAAGCCCAGGTTGGACAGGGCTCTGAGCAACCTGATCTGGGTAATGGTGTCCCTGCTCACTGCAGGGGGGTTGGACTAGATGGGCTCTGGGGGTCCCTTTCCAACCCAAAACATTCTATGATTCTATGATAAAATTTAAAGTTTTCATTAAAATTAGTTTATTTCAATTGTCTGAAGTTCTATAGTCATTCCATAATTTCCCATGTGGCCTTCTTCCCTCAAAAATACAGTTGGATGAAAAATCATTGTATGGCCAAAAAAAAGCTTTTAAAAAATTAGCTTATCTCCGTACTGAACTGTTGAGCATGGATGAGAAATGGTGGGGAAGCACATCAGTCACTGTACAAGAGTATTGAGAGGGAAGACAGAGTTGTATGAACAATAAGTCAGAGGGATGGAACACCCCTGCTCTAAGGACAAGCTGAGAGAGTTGAGGTTGTTCAGCTTGGAGAAGAGAAGGCTGCGGGGAGACCTGATTGCGGCCTTTCGGTACTTAGAGGGGGCTTATAAGAAAGATGTGGAAAAACCTTTTAGCAGGGCCTGTAGTGACAGGACAAGGGGTGATGGTTTTAAACTGAAAGAGGGTAGATTCAGACTAGACATAAGGAAGATATTTTTTACAATGAGGGTGGTGAAGTACTGACACGGGCTGCCCAGAGAGGCGGAAGAAGCCCCATCCCTGGAAACATTCAAGGTCAGGCTGGACAGGGCTCTGAGCAACCTGATCTAGTTGCAGATGTCCCTGCTCATTGCAGGGGGGTTGGACTAGAAGACCTTTACAAGTGCCTTCCAACCTAAACTATCCTATGATTCTGTGATTTTATGACTAATACACGGTTCCTGTTCATGGGCATTCCCTGATTGTATGTTATCTGTATGTTGCCTTGGCTCCTGTATTCATAGCTGTTTCTACTTCTTGAAAATCTATCAAGGTATTCTGTGCATACCTCATATTTCTAAGGAGGAAAACTTTGATTAAGCCTCATAGTATCACAAGAAAATAGAGCTCCCATGAGTTTGGACTGGTGGTCCCTCTCCCCAATCCCATCTGTGAGAGAGGCAGTGGCACATGCTCTCTAAGGGGAGCACAAGGGGAGCCTGCTTGTTGTTCGCGCTCTCTCTCCCTATATAGCTTGCCAGTATCTGCAATTCTTGGATTAAGGATGTTAGAAAGTACATCCCTGTCTATCCCCTATAGTATCTGTCCATGGAAATGTTTCCCATGAATTTGTCTAATCCCTTTTTGAATCTGCTGTTATTATCTTTCTTCACAGCTTCCATGAAAACAAATTTTAGATCACCATTTGCTTTGTAAAGAAGCATTTTGCACCTACCTCTATTTTGGATTGGTCTTTCTACTTTTGGCAATTGCACCTCACTTCCAGTGTTGCAAGATTTGGCAAATAAGGTTCTGCACTCAGCTTATCCTTTCATGAATATTCAAATGTCTCAGTCATACTTCCTTAGGCTTCTCCCCTTTTAATTGAAGTCTAAGCCTTTTTAGCCCGTCCTCAGAAAGCATCTATTCTGCTATCGTACTCATTTCAGCTGTCCTTACAGTTACCCTCTTTTAAATTATGTAATGTCTGTCTTTCCACACTTTTCTATTTTTCCAGACTGAACTTTGAAGGCAGAGATCCTTAAATAGAACTTACGCTATTTTTTCTGAATGAGGATTTTTCAATCCTTTACAGAACCATGCTTCCACTGGTAAATTTGTACCGAGGATGGTCTAAATAACAAGTATGACAGAAAAGAGGGCTAAAAAATAAGGAAAATAAACTGAGAAGGAATGTAAATGTGTGCACTTTGGTTTTCATGCCTGGTTTTCAAGTTGACTTGTCTGTCAAGGTGGTTCCAAGCAAGAGATGGAGCAATGTGACTAAGTAGTCTTTAAGAAAGTCTACTTGTATGCATATTCAGGTCCATCCTTTTTTCCAGAAACATCATGTTATATCTCTGAGTAGCCCTTAGGTCCCTTCCAGCTGTACAGTTTTGCATTATTAATTGGCAAACAGAGCACTGGAATCCAAATCAAATTAAAACCTCACTAGTGAGTGAGTTAGGAACACGAGGCTCTCCATTTGTTTTGTGGGAAATGAAAAGGGAGCGAGTCCTTTAAAAAACTCTGCAGAAGAGGAAGCTGTTTCTCCCTGTTGCCAGCTGAACAGTATTGAGCTCAATTACTTCTGGATGAACTGGTCTGTAACACTTAGAAACACTCTTAATCCTGTTTTAAAACCATTAAGTGGGAATTAGTTTAGCATACAACTTGACAGTAGTTAATCCAGTGATTAATTACTCAGTTATATTTATTTCATATTGATATTTTTTTTCCCTTCTTCAGTTTCCAACTATTTCCTATCATCTTCCAGAGATGGGTAATCCAGTTTGGACAAAATAGAAATCGCTGTCAAATTCAACTTCAACTTTACAATTCTCCAAGGAGAACCAGAGTCCTTTCAGACTGGGAAAATGTTCATGAAATGTCATAATAATACACATTGTAGTTGTGATATTTGGACATTGGTTTAAAAATAATAACATTGGAATATATTCTTGCCAAAAACACTCATCAGTCCTACTTACTTATTGCATAGTGGATTATAATCAAGAAAACTGATTATATGTTTTATAAAAATAGTGTTAAGGTTAAAAAAACTTTTTTTTTTTTTTTTAATTTGTATGAAGGCATCCTTTTTAAAACTCCTCTATTCAGATGAAAAATTATTCCAGTTTTTCATATATATATGATACATTGGTGATGAAAGTGACTGTGATATAGTTGTGGCCAGCTGACCTTATAGTTGGCTTGCAGAAATCTACTTATTGATTAAAAATAAATTGAATTCTGAAATTAATTTTTCTCTTAGCTTCATTTGGCTTCTATGTAAGTGACTATCAAACTATCATTAATTTGCCCTCCAAAATAATTCATAGAATTGGTACAGGTGTGCCCGAGTAACTGTGCATATATCTTGTAAAGCAACCATTCCCAGAGAAAAAGGAACGTATTAGAGACTATGCAAAGTAGATCTGCAGTCAGTTATAAGCTTTGTAAAAAGACCAGTGAAAAGATTTTTGGAAACGTGACTGAGAATCTGCTCATTTTTTTTACAGTCATTAGTGATTTATTCTGCCTGAATGCAGCAAGGTGCACTGGAAAAAGGTATTTCTGTAATTCAGTGTCTTTAACTAACTGATCCTTGTAATCTCACCTGTACCTGAACTTTAAGCTTCCTATGCAACAGTTCTGTTCAGTGTCATATTGCCATAACTACATTAGCTACTGACCAGTTGTTCAGGTTTTCCAGCAAAGGAAAGAAAAGCAAAAGTTGGACCAAGTTGTGAAAGATACATTTCAAGCACCACTGTGAAAGCGATGCTGAACAGCATGCACCCCTCTGTGCCCCTTGCCAGGTGAAGGAAATGGCTGCGGTACTGCACCTCGTGCATCCGCAAGGATTGGTGTTATGCCAGGCAGCCCTCTAAATCAAAACGAAAATAAATCCCCAAATTTCTTTTGAATAAAATGCTTTAACTGAACGGGTGCCTCATAGGTACTATTAGCAAGCAAGCTTCTGTAGCATTCTGGATCACAGCCTGGGGGCCTTCACTCTTGCTCTCTGTTGTCTTCAAAACTGATAAAGACAAAACTCCTGAGTATGCTGAGTCAGCCTCTGGATCCTTCTGTGACTTCTTCCGGAATTAACAATGCTACTGTTAATTAAAGAGGGTTGATGTTCCGTTCTCTAGTGTGTTGTCTTTTAGTGAAATACCCGTCAAGATCTTTGGGCCACAGCCTGGGGGCCTTCACTCTTGCTCTCTGTTGTCTTCAAAACTGATAAAGACAAAACTCCTGAGTATGCTGAGTCAGCCTCTGGATCCTTCTGTGACTTCTTCCGGAATTAACAATGCTACTGTTAATTAAAGAGGGTTGATGTTCCGTTCTCTAGTGTGTTGTCTTTTAGTGAAATACCCGTCAAGATCTTTGGGCTGAATAAGCTAGTTACGCGATAAGGATAAGGGTCTCTTTCTATGAATTATTTAGTGAAGATGTTACTTTTTGACTCAGAAGGAGAAAGCACAAAAACATGTCATCAGCTAAGTGACATGTATTTTACTAAAAAATGACAGATCATGTAATGTTAGTCAAGGCAGGTGTCAAACTCCAGCTACCCTCTTGGAGAAAAATTAACCAGATCCAGCTTTCTAACATATAGCTGTCTGTAATGTCTTTTGTAACAAAATTAAAATTTCATGGTGTGTGTGAAATTCCCTTATGTCACTAGAACACCTATAAAACAAAAATAATATAAAGCAAACCTCACAATGGATCTTATTTGACATAGTTACTGGGTTTTGCATCATTGTCAGTGAAACTACCTTTTACGAGCGATGGAAAAATCTAAAGCCTTGTGGCTTAGAACCTACAAGAGTCACAAAGAACAAAATCATTATATGTTTTATATTACAAGTTGTTTTTTGAAAATTTTTGGGAGGGAAGGGAAGATAAGGTCTTCAGGTCTTTGAAAAGTTCTTGCTCCCTCTTTGTCTCATGTCTTCCCTTTCCTATGTGCTTTGCGCTCTTTTTGTAAACAAATACATAAATGAAACAGGGAACTGAAGCCCCATTCCTACCTTCAGACTAGGTACCAAAATCATATTTTGA
Source organism: Podiceps cristatus (assembly GCA_000699545.1). Lineage (NCBI taxonomy): Eukaryota > Metazoa > Chordata > Aves > Podicipediformes > Podicipedidae > Podiceps > Podiceps cristatus. The sequence goes on along the minus strand of KL279912.1, from coordinate 49,926 downwards.
TCATACTCTCAGGGGCTGCTGAGTTATTTTAAGCACAATGGAACAGGTTGAACAAAAAGCCCTAGTGAGTAGTCAGTGTCAGCCAGTAGCCCTAGTGAGTGGCAATGTCAGCCAGATAGGATGTTGAAAAACCGTGTCCCACTATGTGTTTCAATCAGAATTTATTTATGATAAATAAACAGCATACAATAGAGTCCACTTCAGCTCAGGATAGTGGGTTAGTGTCTGTCAAAAAGATACATGGGTTTCAGTATTCTGTTGTAAAAGGTGGATGTGAACTTGATTCATTCAAGTTCTGTGCAATCGCATTATTCACATTCACCTAATGAATAAAAGGAGACTAGCACATTATCTGGTTTTAGTGAAATCATGTTTCTAAATAGAAATACATTTGTATTTTCCCAGTCAGGGCTGATTTGTAAGATACATGTATTCAGGAGTGACACACATTTTTTGGCAGATTTAATATTTGTGCTTCAGAACATGTGCAGCTGCAATTAGAATTATGGTGGAAGTGTAATGCATTACTCTGGCCATGACTGTTGTAATGAGTGTAAATTATGAAACCATGTACAGGGTTACTGCAAGCATTCCAGGCATGCATTTAAATCTTCTGCTTTGCTGAATATGGATGTAACACCAGAATTTTATGTACCACGTTTAAATATTTGATCGTAAATGTCCAAAATTAATTATAAAAATACCCTTTCTTGTAGATTCAGTACAAAAGGAATGTAAAATGGAGTAATAAACATTATGAATGATTAAATATGGAGATACAGCTCTCTGTAAATAATGAAGAATAAGAGAAGATTTATTTACATGATTATACTTTTATAAATCTAAAAATGATTACTTTGCTGCTAATTTCTTACATGTTTCTTCTAGCTAGATCACTTAATTAAAAATGTGATTTAAGTACTGCTGAAAATACTGACATATTGACTCCAGGTTTCCTTTTCTCAGTCTGAAAAGTTAACATCTGAAACATAGTATATTTGCAAAACTCTAGTCAGATCGTTGAGATTTGATACTGTATTTATCTTTGATGAAGAATCTGTTTTAACTTTAGTAGAATAAAAGTATGAATGTACACGTTATGAATATGTGTGTGACAGTTTAATCAGGAGTTGTCTTGAAACATTAAGATAATGAACAGAGTTTACTTCAACATGGCTCAGGTAAAATTCCCTTTCTTCTTAAAATTAAGGTTGTGAATCTACAAATATGAAGACTTTGTAAAAAGATAACCTTTGCATTGCTTTGCAGATAAACAAATTATGTTTGTCAAGTGGCAGTAGGTGGCATTATTAGACATAGCCTGCAAGTAAATCCTCAAGAGTTGGGAGAAGACATTGTCCCATGAGTTTTACTCACTGGCTGAGACCATAGCATTATGAAAGGTGCTTTGGAAGAAGAATGTCAGTTCTTTAAACTCCCTTCTTTAAAATTTGAGTAAATACTCAAAACTAAGAGTTTCTCTGCATACCAGGTGTTGTGTAATGACATTGTTCCTAAGAGGGAGACTGGCTTCCTGTTGTTTGTAGTCATCTTCGTTTACGGCTTCTATGATGTATATGTGTGTGTGCGCGCACTTGCGTGTGCTGACAAAATAAGCCAAGTTTAAACTCTGTTCACACTATGTCCTTGATTTCTCTTCCACTGGAAAATTCACGTATAAGTCCCTGGAACTCTACCACTGAGCAATGAGGTGGGACCACCATAAGAAGGGACTATTGACATTGAGAGAAGAGTGTGCAACATACTGGGAAAGCTAATCCAATTAAACTTGTACCATTAAAGTCAGTTGTAACAGAGTAAGTCTGTGATTATACCTTTCTAGGGGAAATCTTCAGATTTATCTGGAAAGATATGTTAGTATCACTTCAGTTTTCCAGCTAGCTAAATAAAAAGGTATCCTCCGCAGTTTGTCCTTTGGTAATGTTTCATTAGTATTAAAATGTCTTTGCAGGAAGCATATTTAAAGAATTTGTAGACTGCTTTGGAAAAATATTTCAATAAGCTATTGTCACAGATGCAAATTCTGTCAGTGTGAAACTTATAAACTGCGAGCCTTGCAACCTAATGTATATCTGCATCCTACACTATCATAGTTATTCAGTAGCTTGCACTCAAAGCAGGAAAAGAAATGGTGGTGGAGACTAGGAATGCATAGAATATACAGAAACTGATTAAACAATTACTCATGAGAATGAACTGTGTAGCTATCTATTCCCTATAAAGCCAACGGGGAAAGATATATCTAGTGGAAAAATCATTAACCTCAAAACATATGCTGGAGGAAAGGGATTTCAATAACAGTAATTTTAATAAACCGTTTATTAGTATTCCAAAACATAATGAGCTAAATGAGTTCAGGATTAATTGCTATGAATACCTGTGAAGGTGGAAGTATTTTCAGTGGCCTACATTTCCAGTATTAGAGAGAACTGAGAACTGAGTATCTATTGAAGTTGTAAAGAAATCTTTAAAGTCATACGAACACTAATGAGATCAGAATTTGACTTGAAGTGTTGGTTTCAAATGCCTAGTCTGAAAGTCCTAATGGACCCGTAGATATAAGCTAGACAGCCAAGGAAGGAGAAGGACTTTATTAAGGTACAATTCATCTTGTGTTAAGGTAACGAGCAGAAAAGGGCCACATGAATGGTCTAGATGAGCCCACTTCTCCCCAGTTTATGTACAGCAAGTCATGGCAAATAAACATATCTTCCATGAAATGAATCTCTCAATAAGAATTTATTTGAGGATTTAGTCTATAGTCTCATAAAGTAACATATATTATTAAGGTAGCATGTTATTAAAGTAACATAATTTTGTTCTTATGACTTAGTATCAGATCTAAGGTAGACAACTGTTCTGAACTTCATCTGCTGACTCCTAAAGCTATCATCCAGCTACCAAACTCTTAATTAGCAGCTATTATTACTATTATATTGTACACAAGCCTTGTTTGTTTGCTTGGTTGGCTGGTTTTGGTTTTATGAGCAATTTTTAGCACATTTAATTTTCACTTTCTAAACACTTCCAACTTTCTAGGAAAAGGATACTTGAAATATCTCTGAAATCAGTAGATGCCTTCCATTGACCATGCAAAACTCAAGTCAAACAAATGTAAGGGCAAAGCACTTTCAGAATATCATCATGGTAATAGAAATGTCATTCGATCAAAAATCTTAACGAACCAAACAAGGAATAATAATCTTGAAATAAATGAGACATGTAATCTTACAGAGCTATATGGGCTGCCTGCACTCATAGCTCATCTAAAGTCAAAGTGGAATTTAAAATCTCACCTGAAAAAAAAAAAAAAAAAAGCAAAGAAATTCTTCAACACTATTATTCTGAAGTCTTGGTATAGCTGCATTATGCACAGACAATAGAAAAGGCCTGTTCTCAGTAAATGGACTTTGGTGTCTGTCCAAGGCAGTGCTTTAAGCTATACTGGCAAAAGAGGTCTTTGGTCACTGTAAGTCGTCTTCAAGAGAAATGAGGAGGGAAGAGGTCAGAGGAAAGACTATTGGCATAAATCTCTACCAGAAAGCTTTTTGAACATGCATAACAACTAAAGATAGACAGGACAGACTGCATAACAGCTACATGCTCACATTGACCATGTTGGCATAGTCATGAAAAAAAGAAAAAAAGTACTTTTAAGGATTTTGAACCCAAAAGATAAATCTCAGAATATCAAGCACTGACAGGAATTTAGAGAGCTCAAGTCTGAGACTCTGTTTAGAGCCGGTGATGGCCTACTGTAATTACCCATTTGGATACTGTATTTCCAAGTTTTTGCCTATCCTTAGCAGATTATCAGAGTGACAGTTACTGCTATCTAGGGAAAATGTGTCAGTGATTTACTGATTTTGCTTTCACAGAGACAGTGAAACTGAAAGACCATTGGGAAATATGCACTATATTTCCTTGAAAAATATTTAGAATTTACTAGTTGAAGCTTACTGCTAGAAAGATCATTTCCTGAAGTCTCATTCCAGGTTTGTCAGAATAATGACTGGAACTGATGGTGTTTGTTTGCCTTGGTAGCCGAGTTAGTTACAGGGAACTATGAGTTCTAAATGGTAATGGGAAAGCAATGTATTCTCAAAGCTCCAGGTGTAACACTCTGGTTTCAAAATGAAAAGACCAAATTGGACAGCAAAATTTTGCTAACACTTCTTTAGGAAGCAGTATATACATTAACATAACAACATGCAGATTTTTCAGAGCCAAATGCAAAGTTTTACATCACATGCTTTCCAGGACAGTATGAGGAGGAAGTTTGTTGCATGGATACCACCAAGCAGCTCTGGGGATAGATAGTTCCAGAAAGGTGGGTGAGCTACATGGGACGTGGATCACTCCCTGGAGTGTACGTATCTAGAGTGTCATTTGGGACCTAGGATGACTGAACTAACAGAAGCACATTACTAGTAGAAATGTTCCTGCAAAAATACAGTCTTTTTTTTTTTTTTTTTTTTTTGTTTTTTTAATGGAGGAAGACTTCCCTCTCTTTCTGCGGTTATTTAGTGGATAGCAGATATGTAGCCTCAGATCCCTGTTCAAGCATGAAGAGGTTTTTGAATCCACATCTGCTGCATGCTAAGGGGGTCCAATCAGCTCTCCAAAGGCTGGCATGCAGCTGGTAAAAGTGATGTTGCTATGCATGGGATGAGCAAGAGAGACAGTAAGAGGGTGTGAGGTCTGCACAGCTGGGCTGAGGCAGTCAACTGGCAGGGACTGAAATGATGAACTCAGCCCTTTATCTAGGACTGCTTGTAACTTCTTGATTAAGATCATTGGAAGTGGGAGAAAATGCATCTTTCAGCATCTTGGTATTAGTTCCAGATGTGATGGAGGGGGTGGGGAAGAGCTTTGAAGTATCCCAGACTGTGTTGTCTTCTAGTTGACATCATCCTGGTTTTCAGGATGTCTTGGTCAACAACAGCAGAGGTGTTGCCAATGGCATTTATTAGAACAGTTTAGACTCTACTGCAAATACACAGCCCAACTCATAACGTTCACTGCAAACCCCATGAGTTCTCTCAGATATTCTCTCTTTAGTCATCTTGATTTTTCATAATAAGCTCAGAGAAATGGCTTGTTCAGCCTGGAGAAGAGAAGGTTGCAGGGAGACCTGATTGCGGCCTTTCAGTACATAAAGGGGGCCTATAGGAAAGAGGGGGAGAATCTTTTCAGTAGGGACAACGGTGATAGGACAAGGGGTAATGGTTTTAAGCTGAAACAGGGTAGGTTTAGATTAGATGTAGGGAAGGAATTCTTCACAATGAGGGTGGTGAAGCACTGGAAGGGGTTGCCCAGAGAAGTGGTGGAGGCCCCATCCCTGCAAACATTTAAGACCCGGTTGGACGGGGCTCTGAGCAACCTGGTCTGGGTAATGGTGTCCCTGCTCACTGCAGGGGGGTTGGACTAGATGGGCTCTGGGGGTCTCTTCCAACCCAAAACATTCTATGATTCTATGATTCTAAATATTTTCTTTCTACAATGGTGGAGTACGTCACAGTGGTGACTCTCGCTTAAATGTGTTTGGGTATATACTTGTGCGTTCATTCATTATGGAACCAAGACTAGACTAGAAATGAGATGGATTTTCCAATTAATGTGAAAATGCCATTTTATTTACAACAACAAAAGAGAGGTTGTGGGTGTAAACCATTTTTAAACAAAAGAGCTTGTCTTAATTTGTGCCAGATTTGAATGTCGTTAGTGGTTTTCCATAATGGGCAAAACTCCTTGAATGAGATGTCACTCTACAAAGAATGACAGGAAGAAAAAAATCTTTCTTAGAACTTGGCTTCTGGAGTAGGTTTTCACTAAAGAGGTCTCCAGAAGACTCACAACAGAACCTAGTTTTCTCCATCCTTGGCATAAGCACAAGTCGTTTCTTGCTGGAAAGCTTCTCTTCTGGCAGCTGAATCTTATTGTTCTTTACAGGATCTGCTAAGGAATTACTAAACCTTGTGTGGACTTTCAGTGGTTTCCCCTGTTTTTCCCCTAGTGTATTTTCTCCTGTTACAAAGCTGTAAACAAGGAAAATTACTACCAGATACAATGGGCACCATCATGCCTCCTGTACTTATGATCTCCCATCCTGTAAATGGTCCTGATTTATATATTTGCTAAAGAGAAAGGGAGGATAATCTCACTGAAAGTTGTTGGAGGATAATCTCACAGGAAGTTAAGAAGGATTAATGTTATCTTATTGAAATAAAACTAGTTTCATGTATAGAAGTTTGTATTTTGCCTAAGGAAAGAATAGATAGAATTAAATCCTATGCAATAAATTTAACTGGGTCTCTGTAAATACATTTGAAAATAATAGCACTTAACTACTATGTTTAACATTTAATGTGAACTGGAGCCATAAACTGAAGTTCATATCTCAGGCTTTCCCTTTGTTTATAACCCAGTTTTTATGAGATATTGTTTTTGTGTCATTATATTTTATTGTGTCTGAATGTACACTGGTAAGGACTTTAATCCACAGATTATTGCCACAATAGAATGACAGCCCCAAAATGTGTATTTGGTTATTCAGAAAACTTTAATCTCTAGAGTTGTGTTGCATTTGAAAAGCAATATATTGTATAATCCTGCAGAATGCTTTCCTGCTTGCACATATTGCTGCGTGCTAAAATCCTTATCAAAAAACCTCCAAACCAACCTGTTTACCATTTGTTCTGCTGCAGTTTTCAATAATTAGGGGATAAATTAATTAAAAGATCAAAAGCACTAAATAGTAGGTCAATTATGATTTTCCCTTAAAAGCATATTTTATATACTTCTATTTATAAATTATATGTTCATATTGAAGCAATCTTTGGGCTTCAAAAGAACAGATGCATCTGAAGCCAAAGTTACCTTTTTTTTTTTTTTTTTTCCTTTTCATTTTTGCCATGAATAATTCTTAAATGAACACCAGGCTCCATGCTGTAGCTAATCAGAAGCCCGTGCGTGTAAGGAACATGCAATTGCTGCACATTTCAAAGGAAAGTTTCAGGTCTTGCTTGATAAAACCCTGATAGTGCAAAATGGCTAAAGAATGTGCAAACCTGTAAAGGGAGAAAAGTGTTTAAAAGCTATTTCTGATGTGCAGGGACACATTCCTAATGCTGTTCCTCGTTACCAGAAAAGACTCTTTGTGACATGGCAAAATTGCATTAGAAATTTTCACAACACCAAGGTCTGTCACCATTGACACCAACCCATCATCCTTCTGTTCCCAGCTCTGTTTTTCCCAGCTGCAAACTTGCTATTCTCCCTCCTGATACCACATAGCTTACTTCCCCCAGACCCTATTTTCAACAACCCACATCCATCCCCCATTTACCCAACTCCGGCAAACCAAAACACCAGACTCTTCGCACCTCCCGCACAGCCCACAGAAGATGTTCTTTCCCTCCGTCCCATTTCACATCCCACCTCCCTTGCCATGGTTGGCTTTGAACCTGGAAATGGAAATGCTGACACTGAATTTCTGCATTCCTGGAATACCGCAAGTGGGGTCGGGAACTTTTGCCTTAAATAATTTTATCTTCAGGAATTTGCTGCCCTGATGCAGGAGCAGCTCCATGGTTGTTATTACAGCTGGGACATTGTTGCCCGGAATGAGCTGCCCCCGTGTCTCAGGCATTGACAACTGTCATTTGGACAGTTGGTCAACAGGCAGCATTTGCACTGTTCCT
>KL279912.1:0-42191 GCA_000699545.1 Podiceps cristatus | reverse complement strand
TCCTGTGCCCAATGTTCATTTTCTGAGGGTTTGCGACTCATCATGTGGGTTTTTGTAACAATATTGACTTTGGTATGGTTCCGAATCTTTTCTAAATACTTTGTGCCATTTACCAAATGAGCAAAAAGCTAGTTTATTTCACTCATATTCCCTCATGCAATTAGTTTTTCCTTTCAGCAGCTTTCTCCTCTGTCTCTGTTCCTGATATTATATATTCCTATTATATATACTCAGAAAATGAGCTAGGAAATTAGCACTCTGGGGATAAGTAAATCATGTTTTTCTGTTCCATTTCTGCTTTCCATCCCTCCTTAGAAGTTTTTTTCAGGGAAGCCTGTATTGCAAATGGAATTTATTATTGGAACGCACTTTGTTTCATATCCCTAGCAGACAGAAAATTTAAGATTTAAAAGATTTAAAATGTCATAACTTAAATGCTACAATTTTTCCAAGGATATTGTTTTCTGGGAAAACTTGTAAAAGCATACCCATTTAGGAGGGGATTTTTCCTTCTGTTGAAATGCTGCAGTGGTGCTGTTGCCTACAAATACCATTCCATGAAGTTATTAGAAGATGAATGCCTAGATCCAGCAAACCATATGATTGTACAATTACACTTTCGCAAAGCCAAATATTAAACATGACCACAAATATTTTCAAAATTAAGGCTGCAATGAAGAATACATAGTTAAAGTGCACTGAAAATAGTTTTCTATAGAAGTCTCTGATTTATGGGGGTTTTTTTGAGAATCTGAAAGGTGATTCTGATGTTCTTCGATTGTCACTAAAGATGAAGATGCTACATCCATAGGGGTAAATTGGATGTTATCAGAGCGCACTACTGGTTACTGGATTATGTTATGTATGGTACTAAACAGGTACGTTTTAGACCTGGCCCAACCAGTCTTCTCCCAGACAACTCCTGGGCATATCTTGGAGTATATGCACTACTGTATTATTTTCAGTTAATATTGAATGTGACTCATTTCAGAATGTAAAAGTGTTTGGTATTATGAACATGGGCTGATCCATATTGTTGCACTCCAAGGCAGAGAATTGCCCCAGATCTGTTTAATATATGGCATGGAAGCCTTACTCTTGTCGTAAGAAGGGTTTGGATCTAATGATCATTATCAGAGACGGAAATAAATTCTAGCCAACTAAATTCTATCAGTAATGACAAATCTTTCTTTTCTGTAATTTGACATCGCATAATCAGTCTCTGAATACTTCCTCAAATTACACATGGTTATTACCCAATCACAAATTCAGCCCTACTTGCAGACATTTTTGTATAAATGGTTTTAGTTTTGATAGTTTTTTTTCCCCAGAAATATGCCAGCAAAGAAACACCTGTATGTATGCATATTTACATATATCCATGTCTTTTTTTTTTTTTTTTTCCTGCTTGCCCGTTCTTTGCAAAATTATGTATTACACTGATCCTTCTTTAGAGGTGCAGTGCACAAATAATGTCTTTAACAAAGTGCTTTAGGGCCTTGCACTTCTTGAGAGACTTTTAGTATTATCAAGAGCTTCTAGCCAGACATCAGCCATGAAAATATTGCCACACTAAGCCAAGCTGAAGAAAACCTCATCTTGTCCCAATTCTTTCCTCCCAAGTAGCAGCATTTCTTACTCTCTTCTCGGACCAGGAGACATGAGTATTGCCTTGTCCCATTCCCTGTTCCTCCTGTCTTCTCCTTTCTGTCCCAGGGGCAACTCAAGTCTTTACTTCCCCAGCTCATTTTCTCTTCCTCTTTCATAACATTATCATCTGTCTGCAAAATACATTATCAATCCATTCTGTTCTGTCAAGAGAGTGCCAGAAGGTGCTTCGTATTTCAGGATGGCCTTATCAAGTGTGAAATGACTGATGGCTGGAGCTACAGACAATCAGAGAAGTGCTTTAACATGGGGTTGTGCTAAACAGATGGTAAGGAATGCACACACCCTCCACACCCCCCCTTTCCACTTTTCTTTTTAAATGTACACAGCCACTAGTTTTCTGCCCATAAACTATTAGAATACTCCCTAACAATCTAGATGTGATTGAATACCATCTTAGAAGCTACTACTTCATGAGTAAAGAAGTAGACAAACCAACAGATTTTTTTAAATGACTGAAAACTCCCAAAGTGGTGCTAGTAGGGCTATCGTACAAGTATTTTCAGCTTTTCTGAAATGTCCCTCTTTTTTTTTTTTTTTTTTTAGTGCATGTTATAGCCATGCACTTTGAAGATATAACTAAAGTCAGCTCTTTCCCACTGGTTTTTCCTTCCTTTGGAGTTATATGGCCCAAGGTTTGTAACTGAGAAGAGTTCAACTATTCACCACAGAAAAGTGATTTTAGAATTTGCTGTTTTTTTTTCTGAACCGTATACTGTCTGAGATAAAAGTGTTTTTGTCAAAAAATACCATATATAGCAGGAAAAAAAATGTTACCAAGAAGAGAGACTTCCGTTCCTCAATTACAGTATTCCTATATGTTTTCCAGAATTTTTGTTACCAGTGATATTTTGATGACCATAAAATCTGCTGCACTCACTTAATCCTCCCATTATGTGTAAAAGAGCAATACTACATGCTTTAGGTTAATTAGAGCATAATTCCCCAAGCAACATACATATGTGCTGGCACCAAAATGAAAACTTTAAGCTGGTTGGCTGATTTTAATGCTGTTTTATCATTTACCATCTGTCAAAAAACAAACTAGTACGCTATTCTGTTCCCTTTCAACCTTTTGCAGAGATAACACTCACTAGAGAAACACATCATTTTATCAGGAAGACTTGAATTGTCACCCAGTCTTAGTTTTGCATGATGCTATGTACCACATGCAAGGTTGTGAGCACCATGACATACCATTTGGTCACAAGATTTCTTCACACTTTTCAAAATCAGACGTGTTTAATAGTTTTCTGTAATTTCCATGCATCTATGGTAAACAGGCAGCAATCTGTGCTCTGTTCAGTACCATTGCTTTTCCTTCAGTATACGCCCTTGCTCAGAATCTTGCATGAGCAGAGAGTATTTAATACTTAGGCAAACTGCCTGCAATAAAACTATTTTGAGATCTTTGTAGATGATCTGCCCTTTAGATTAGTTCAGGTTCACACAGCTGCACAGCGAATAGAAATATTTCACAGCTCAATAAATGGGACAGCTGGTATTTTGATTCATCTCAGAGCAATTTCACCAGGAATCAATAAAGTATGGTGCTCATTTTGAACAAAAGAGCACATTTGATGGGATATCATCATTGTCATAGTGGTCAGCTTCTAGCAGCCTAGAAATGAATGAATGTGTCTCTCAGTGTCTTACCTTTTCTCGTCTTAACGTACACATTGGCATTTTACTTCCCTATCAGTTCTTAGCTCACAAACATCTGTAACAAGGCAAACAAATAAATGAACAAAAACAGAAAAAGGAAAGAAGAAAAAAGATAAAAAGAAAGTGTTAAGCATTGCTTGTATGGAAAGCAAAAAGCAGTTGAGGTTTCCCTTGTTTCCTGGGAGGAATTACCAAATAGGGATATCAAATAGTATCAACACTCCAGGAGTGCCCCACTGCTCTAGAATCAGATTTCCATTATATATTTTAAGTTCAGCAGTGGTAACCCCTCTGGTTTCTTCTCTGATTTTAATTTGGTATATTTTGCACTTGCCAGTACCGCTCTTTTCTCTTTGTCATGTTTCAGTACAGTGGCCTCTGAAACAAGGCTCTACTCTGTGTCAAGAGCTTTATCTTGCACTTTTGACCACAGAAATAATTCTTAAGTATTCATTTTCTTCTGTTTTCCTTAAGTCAGTGATATTTCCTGTCTTTTCTGTGAGATGTTGCTTGAAAGGCTATTGGCAGAATTTCATATACGCCTTTATTTGTATATTATAAATAAGAACTCATTTATTTTGTGGAGTTGGGAAGATGGAACCAGGCATCATCTCTCTCAATAAAACATAATTTGAAGGCCACTGAAAGTCACATCTCTGGCTATTCAAGCCCAAGACTATATTTCTTTATAGGAAAATGTTTTGTTGGTTTTTTTTTTTATCGGCTTTTCCCTCTTTTGCTCCCTCTGATTTAAACAGATTTTCCTTGCTTATTTTCCTCAGTCCTAATTTTTATTGATCATAATTTCCATTAATGCATAATAATAGCTAAATTAGTAACTCCGCTTCTACAGTCCTCTAGTTTTTACTCGCATGATTTCTTTTTAGCCTGGAATTCTCAGCACTTGGTCTTAGTCCAAAGTTATCTCCTTTTGCTAAAATAGAAGTTTGCTTATCCTTCAGAATTAGGACAGAAGAACCTGCTCCTAAAAATCATAAGACTGTTCTTCACAGGAAGCAGGTGGACAATGAAACCTTGCATGTAGCTAAGGATTTTTTTCCAAGCAACTAAGTAAACAGGAGTTCTAAGCTCTTCATTCCTTACTTTGTGTACTCAATCATATCACAAAGTGAATATTTTACAAAAATGTATGGTCAAATTTTATTTTTGTTTTAAATCACAACCTTCCAAATCCAGCCTTGATATTAATACCTCCTCAGCTCATTTAATGCCTTGCCTCTCAGCAGATCTATGACACGTCTATTTTTGAGTACCATGTCCATCACTCCCATCCCAAACAAGAGGCGAGTGAATTAGTCAGTCAATGGCCTTTTAACCACTGCTGATGGTATTCCTAAAAGAACTGTAGGTAGAGGCAGTAAACTTTCTCTTTTTTTCCAAACTCTTGAAGAAGGGTATATATTGGCACACACTAGAGGAATCTATACCCAGGATACTGTCAGAAAAAACATGTAAAATACCAAACATTTTTCACATTGTTTCATGAAGCCATGTTCCATTCCCATTCTGGGAATTTATGGCTGGGGTCTGGGGTACAGAAAGCCCATTGGCTTACACTAAAAGATTGTCAGTCAGATAGTCAAATGGGTTTTTTGTCTCTGTGCATGATGTTTTTACTCATACTTTCTGGTTTTCAGACAGTGGGATGGATTTTGCATGTGGACTCTAGTGGCTGTTGAACACAAGTGGGATGTAGCATGCAATCTTCCAATTGTTCTTATCTCAACTGTGATTACACCAACACAACAGAATTGTGTTAACTCTTGTTTTGTTAGTAATTTCATATCACTCTGATTTTGGCAAAGAGTAAACAAAAATATTGCAGAAAATAAATTGTGTTTATTATGCTGAGGGGTCTTTATTTAATATATTTTTACCAATTGGGAAAATGTTTCTTTTCTTTCTCCAAAGCCTTTGCAGCAGTAACTTTATCTTGAATGTCAGTATTCCCCATACCCCAAACATTTTTCATCTTCCAGAAAGCATTTTGAAAACAGTTAAAATGTACTTATGAGAGACAAACAGTACTGTTACAGGAGTAGCCAGCAACAAAGAGAATGATGTTTTAAAGCTATATATAGGAGAAAGGGAACATTCATTTAACTTGCTATTAAAATAAATTGAAACTCCTAGGATTGTCCTTTTTTTCCCTGTGGTTTTACAGTGGGAAGAAAGGCCAAGAATCCTAAAGGTATTTGGATGTCCAGCTGCCTCTAAAGCTGTGAACAAAGGCATATAAGCCAAGCTAGCTGCCTTGGTAAATAACATTCATGTTACAGTGGTAGGCTGTTGGCAGCTCAAAAACTTCTGTGTTTGGCTTTGTAGTCATCTAGCTCAGACCTGAGGAAAAGCTTTTGTGCCCAAAATATTTCCACATTTCAGCTGAATAGATTTTATCTTTCTACAAATCTCAAAATAGTTACATTCAACCCCTGCTTCATTCTGGGTATGCCTACAACCATATGGTTCTACATTTTGCCTAGGCATCTGCAAACATATCTTTGGGAGCACACAGAATCACTTGCGTTTTTGAGGTGTAGGAAATGTGTTACTGAGGCCAAATCCACAAAAGTCCTATCAATTAGAGGAGTGAAGTGGGAGACGGAGGAGAGCTTCATGTCTCAGCTCTTTCAACTTTGGCAGGGTATGGATTCTCTCTTTCCAAATCCCAGGAGAGCAACACAAAGCTGTGAAACAGTCTTCATTTCTCCTGTTGCATCTGTGTCACTCTGTGGAGAGAAACACAAGACTCAAAGGCCAAAAGAAAGCAATTGATGAGACAATACAATTGTACCCGAAGGTGACAGCACTCACCAAAAGGAAGGAAACAGTGGCTATCGCATCAACAGGTCCCACCTGATAAAGTAAATGCAGACATCCTGGCAGTGGTCCTGGAGTCAAAGGAGACGGCAGCATGGTTGAAAACTCCTCTAAGCCTTCATTATTGCTCACTGCTACCACTTTCTTTTTGAACTGTGTTGAGCCTTGGCAGCCATTCTTCACTTGTGATCTGATCTCATTTGACACGCTGACCATTAATTTTTCTAGATGTTGTTAGAAGTACAAAAAATTCTGCAGGAGTTAATTTAATACAAAAAGGGACATGGTAGAAAGTGTCTGGAGAAGTTTCTGGAAAAAAAAAAACAACCCGGATATCAACACTGGCATTGGTCAGAAAGGCAACAGGAACAGATTTCAGGTTCCTGACGAGTAGATTCATTGAAGAGTTGAAGCACATAAACCAAGGTACCTGCTCCTGTGTTTTAGTGGTAGTATTGTTGTAGCTCAATTTGAATTTAGTGTTGAGGTTTGCTGTGTCTACTTTAGATCTTTGTGTGATCGAAGAGACATTTTGGGCTGAATATTTATGTTGCTGTGTGTGTGTCACCTTCTAGACCTGACATTGCATTACTCATGTATCATAGAAGTCTTAGCTGCACAATGAATTCACCACCACATTCATAAATAGCCCAAAGACACATTCTTGATACATGTTGCTATAATTAAAAATGAACACATATAGCCATTATAAAACAATTTAGGCTGCCCTTAAAGATAGCAGGATTTCCTTTGTGACAAGTCTCCAAGAAATATGTTTTTTTAACCTCTGGACTACAGTTTATCAGCCCTGGAATTGTTTTTAAAAGTGCTCTTTCTCCTGGGGTGGAAAAAAGCAAAAAAAGTAATGATCTTCAGAAGGAGCATGGGAACGTTACAATGGGCTTTTTCCCACTGTTGAAAGTCTAACGTATAGGAAATGACTGTCTACTACTGGTAAAGAGGCCAAATGTATGATCTGTGTAACAGCCAACCAAATATGGCTTTAACTGCCAGCACTTCAGAGAAAGGGGGGCAAGGGGAGAAAGCTGCTCAGTGCAACTTCAGTAGAAAAACAATAGATTATTTTCAGGGATTTTTCATTTATTAGTAACCACAGAAGGTAAAATCAATCAAATAACACAAATTCTGTGATCATCTTAAGTGTAATGGGATAATGTAAGTGCTGAATTATTTTTCCTTGTGTTCTGTCAACTTTCTAAAACCTTTCTTATTTTCCTGTGATATCATAAAATAAAGGTTTTAAGACTTTCCCCCCCTCTTATTTATAATCTTTGAAAATGTAATACTGCTGGTTTTAGCACTATAGTATTTAAATATAGGATAGTAGCCTAGCCATATATAGAACAGTAGTCAACATTCAGTGATCTTTGAAAAAAACACTGCAAATGCAATGCACAAAATCCCAGACTAAGCAAAACAATTCTTCAGAAATGGATATATAGTAAAAAATTACACATAGAAATAAATTCCCAATTTGATCTTTTGCAAGCTGTCAGACATGGTCTTTTTGAAGGCTAAGCTGGCAGGTAGCAGGAAAGGCATTGTGAGTTTTCTACAGGAATTCCTTTCCTCCACATGCCCCTCTGGGGCTGTCCTCTCATTTCAGCATAGTTTCAGGCCAAAATGGTTATTCTGTAATTGGTTTGTGTTTCTTTTCTCCATGTAATTCCTGCCTGTTGTATTTTCTCCTTGAAGAGTAGAATAAATAGCAATTATTTCTTCACTTGTAACTTCTTTCTCTGAGGCCAGCCACAAAGCCATAAAACCCAGAGTGACCTGAGGAACTTTATTTGGTATAAAAACAAGTCACTTATTTGGGATTCAGACATAGACATAAAACTGGGACTACTGTTGGAGGCTGGGAGTCTCTCCTCTTCAATACAACATACTTAGTGAGAAAGAGAGAGAGATGAGTGAGTGAAAGAAGAAAAAAAAAGTAAGAGAGTGAAAGAAAAAGGGACCTTGAAGATCTTCATGACCTAACTACAAAATGTGGCCAACAGATACTGCTCCAATCTTTTTTAGAAATCCTTACAAAAAGGTTTCATAATCTTCCTCAGCAATACTTTCCTCTGCTTAAACATCCTTTCTCTTAGAAATTTCTCTAATATCTAACCTAAATTTGCCTCATTGAAGTTTTAATCTGTTATTTCTTGCCCCATTCCCAGTGCACACAAAGACAATTTTGTTTACCTCTTCACAGATCCAAGAAATATATAGAACACAATTTTGTATTTTCCTTCATTCTTCTCTTTTCTAGACTAAGCCAGACTCCATTTCTTTAAGCTTTTCTTGACTGTCTCATTTTCTAGACTTCCAGTTATTCATGAAACTCCCTATCACGATATGTCAAAATTGACCCATGACTTTCCTGACTGTGCAGACCCCCCTTTCAGCAGGTCTGAATGTTATGGAAGGACTGCTTCACTATTTCACTCAATTCACAGCCTTATCAGCATAAATATCAGTAGTTCCACTAGAAATTTGGAGTCACAGGGTGAGATGCATCTGACCAAATGCAGAATCCTAAATCACCCAAGTTCATTTGGGTAATGGAAACAGGCAGCTCTGAAGCATGATTTAAGTCATGCAAAAGGAGATGTCTAAATTTGTTTAACAGATTCTTAAGAGAAAAAAGACCTAAAAGGGCCTATTTTTTTTTTTTCTTTAACCACATAGGGATCCTAGAGCTTGCTAACCAACTCAGGATGCAGTTGCCTAACAGTCAGTAAAAGGAACTTGCAGCATCATATGGTCAGAAAAAAACAGGTTAGGGCAGAATTTTGCTGATTTCCTATGTGTACTTAAAGAGAAATAGGCAACTGTTTCTTCAGATATTTCATATTTGCCTTGCAAAAGATGGCTAACCTTCAGAAGCTGCACAAATATTCACTAGGACATAGGATGTTACTATAGGATTGAATATTCCTTTAGGATATTAAAGTCAAAGGGAGAACTAGGGGACAGAGCTAGGTGAAGCAACTAAGGCTTATCATTAATTATTTTTTCCTAGTTTTTCTGCAGTTTGGCACATATACGTCACCTTCAATATGTGATGCCTGTTTAATCTGTAATACGAACACAATTTTTTATACTGCTATGATTCTTTTAATATCTGAAAATGCTTTTCCAGTAAACCTAATTCTCCCACTGGGAGCACTGACAAAATTCTCAGTGACTTGAATAAAAAACAATAAAATGCAGAATAAGGGAACAAGGATTAAATCAAGAGTGTAAACCAATTAGGTATTTTCATGGTTGGCCTTTGAGCTTCTAAATATGCCTATTGTTCTGTTTCCAAAGACACCAATCCTGTCACCCTCGCTGACTCTCAGCCTTTTCCATGCCAGCACTGAGGGCGGTTTTCTTCTGTTCTGAGGCTCCAGCCAAGCACCATCGTGTCCTTCCCATGTGTCCCTCTCTTCCCTTCAGCCACCAATGTTCTCAGACTCCTTTTTCTAATCAAACCTTTTAACAGATGATAAGAGGGCAGAACATATGCAAATTATCTTAGTGAAGTGGATACTATATATCTGAATCAGCAACATAACTTCCAACTACCACACTAATTAATCTCTTATTTATGACTCATTGTCAACTGTACATTTTTGGAGTGCTGACAGATATAGCTGGCATCCAGCAGTAAATAATATTTCAATGGTCTCTTACAGACTCAAATGCAATTTAAAGCTGTGAATTACTCAAAATAAGATATAGTAATGTACAAACACAGACAGATAAAATTATTTTATTCTATCTTTATTATTTTTACTTTTTTATTTGACTACTCTGTATTATAAAATTGAAAATGTAGAATATTGTGCTCATTTGTCATGTGCTTAAACACAGCCCAAGTTGTTGCACCTTGCTGAATGATAACCATTAAAAAGAAATGTTTGTCAGAAGTATCCTCATTACTCAGCAGTCAATGCCATTCACTAACTTAGACCAAATTGGTTTCCTGAACGATGCACAATTAAGTAGATTCCTAGTGCATCTGATTAAGTAAAGTGTAGAAAGCTACCTATGCATCACTGTAGCATACTTTGCTCACTAAACTTTCAGCCTTCCACAATTTTAGCGAGGGTTTTCCTTCCTGATGCAGGGAAATTATTCTCAGTGAGGCAATTAAACACTCTGCGGATGTGCACATTAGAAATGTGGCAGATTAGATTAGGCAGATCTTTCACAACCAAAATGAAACAGATGATACCTACTCAAGGGTCTTGAAACTGATTTGAGGTGGTCCTAAAATTGATTTACTATGTCTTTAATTATCCTCTAGCAAAACTGCTTCAAGCAAACCATCAGAAAATAGAGTCATAACTGAAATATTCTCCCTAGCTCTTCTTACAGTGCTTGTGTCTAACACAGTTCATGGAAGGCATTCAAAACTAAGTTTTAAAATAAATCAGTCTCTTATTTGAACATATACAGTATCAGACTGAATTCTGTCTGAATAACCTTCCCATCTTGATTTGTGGCTTTCCCTTGCACCTGTGGGATAACTGTTATAACAGTATGAGGGATGAAAGCAAATCCAGTAGGGGCCTTTCTGCTAAAAACAAGTATGTTTAAGTAAAAGAAAAACCTTTGTAGCATGCATATTGGTGAACTACAAGGAGATGCTCATCAAAACTTCTACAGTTCACAAAGGAAAGAGTCTCCAGGTCTACAAGTCTCTTCTTTCTCTGGTACAGGCTGGTTAGTCTATTCTGTCAAATCTTCAAATCAATAACAGTTATTCTATTATTTTTTGCAATATATGGAACAAAATTAGCTGCAATTGGAGCTATCGTTCCTTTTGTGTGTGTAGTTCCTATTTTTGGGAGTACATACATTTGCATGTATGTACTCAAAATCTTTTAATGTTCAATTTGTTGCACATTCACAGTTGAACTGTTCACATCTATCTTGAACCATCTAAAAATAGACCATGTAGAAGTCAGTTGATATAACCTCCTTTAATAGATTATGGCAGGAAAAGAAGTCACTTTTAAAGGATGGCCCAAAATAAGCGTGCAAGACAGACTTAATGAGTCTCCCTGAGGAATGTCCATGTCTCTTTACTGACTACAGGGAACACCAAGATAGGTGGTTTATGCCAGAATTAAATTGGTTTAGTTAGAGTTAGCTGACAAGAATCACACCCACAGAGATGTAATCATCTCTCTCAACACAGGAAGATTACATGGTTCCTAATTTTTATCACTTGGCAATTGTAATGACAGAGTTGAAAGCTGGGTGAGTAGGGACAAAATTGTGAAACAAGAAGAAAGATTTATTCTTATGAAAAACATTTCACAGAAAGCTGCTGTTTTAGAATAGTACCTGCTGTTGTTTAATAATAATGTCTACTTTCATGAAAAAATGTAATAAAAACAATTGAGCATGTGATAAAGGTTTATTAGCTAACTTAACAGTGTTTGGTTTGTTTTTTTTTCTTTTTTAAACACAGGAGGAAAAGACTAGTTGCTGCACAAAGAAAGCAGCCTACATAAGTAGAGTGATTATATATCCTGCTATCCTTCAAATGACAATGGTTTTCCAAAACATCCATATCACTGTTGATTTGATTTCTTTAACAAACTTTTGTCTTTTTATAATTTGCCTGTGCTTGGATTATGATTTTTTCAAAATGATATGTTTATTACAGCTTTTCCTTTATCAAATATTTCTTGGTTTGTATTTGTGATGGGGGGGGGGAATCTTATTTTCAAAACTGAATGTATTTAAATAAAAACAAATTGACCTTTTTTTTTTTTTTTTTTTCTCATTGTACACAACATTATGGTGAATCTCCACTTTGAAACAAACTTCATCTTCCCATATTATATCCAAATAGTATTTTTCTGTGAATCAAACAGCAGTTGTAGATAGAAATAAAACCTTTTCAGAGAATTATTAGTAAATCTCATCTCATCTCAGCTTTCTGTTAAAGCAGCTAATGTCTTATCCAGTGCCCAGATCAAAGACATTTGCTGTATTAAGTACTGTATCCAAACCCTTAGGCATTTTGTCAAGAAGTTTGCTTGCCTTAGGGGGATTTTAATTGATATGAAAACTGGGCAAGCAGAAAGTGTTTACTAACACAAAGCAAATGTTGAACTTCTTTTCAAAGAGGCTGGCAGGAGACCTTCTATATCTCCTTACAAGAACTGACAGTTTACACCCGATATATTGTTTACACTTAGAAGAACATGGATTGTAATTCCTCTTGCTGTCTGTGAATTCTGTAAAGAATTAAGAGTTCAAATGGTTAAGACTTTCCAAAATATCAATAGCATGCATTTCTTTCTGCTTTAGATACAGGTCACCATGAAAACTTGTACGGAGCCCACTCAAACCACAGTAACTATTTTTAGGTACTGCAGAGCTTTTGTAACATCTCATAATGTTTATGCGACCACAGGGAAAACTACTTTCCTAAAAGACCAAAACCCAAGGACATGGGTTAAGCCCATGATTATAAACATGGTGGAAGAAAGAAAAAGGTCAGTAAAGAGAGATAATGTGTTTCCTTAGATCTGCAAGGTATAGAAACATCAGTTCAGAGTAAACCAAAGAAAGTCAGTGTCCATACAATCCCCATGAAGGCTGATACAGCTATCAAAAATTTTATACATCTGAATTGTAAAATAAGGTAGTTACACTGGTCCAAAAATACGGAGCTGACACAACTGGTTATTTTTGTCCTTCTCCTCTGAAGAATTAGGTATTATTAACTTTCTTGTCTAGTTAGGGGAAAGTAAATCTCATAGTGGGTGACATTATGTCAGACTTAAAAGACTAGATGAAAGGGAGTAAAAGGCACTGTTGTTTGGGGTTTTTTGCTCCACAAATATCACACTTTCCTATATTCTTCCTTCTTCCTCTCTTGTCCATTAACTTTCACATTTCCTGAATATCATTTCCTTCTTCCACAGAGCAAAATATCTTTTGAAGAATGGGAGAATAGTCTCTTTCTATAGGAGAAACCAAGCAAGCAAGCCTGCTCTTTCATGATGGCACCCTAACATGATGTCAGGAAAGCAGGCTCAGGATACTTAGAAGTCTACAGTCTGGAGGATGGGAGAAAGCTCTCCTCTAGTTTAGTGGCTCTTTGAGCACAGCCTCCTCTCCCTGCTTTTGAGGAAAAAGGGTAAGACATAGTTCATATAAAGCCAACAGAACAGGTATTTTTGCTGATGCTGAGGTCAACATTCACACATGAATGTAGTCTGGATGGACTGTCAACCAAACATTGCTGAGATGAACCTGTCACACAGGAAATATGAGCAGATGAAGGAAGTGAAGGCAAGAGGGGAAATATTATTTGCTTGATGCTTTTTTGTCTCAGTGGCATAGTTTCTGTTCCTCCATGAGGAACAGAAGATGAGTTTGAAGATGTAAAATACATTGATGGCATTTGATTCATTCTCTTTCTACTATTGGGCAAGTAGTTATGCTGTGCACCACCACCAGGTCTGCTGATCTCACATGTCAATCATTCTATATCTGAGTGTTTATTGATCCCCTCCTAAACAATGAAATCCCCTATGTAGTACAATGTAATGAAATGATTCAAGGGTACTCAAGCTTTTCCTTATGCACTGCTTTTACATTTTTCAGCTATTTATTCCCTCATACCTTTTATAGATTTTAGTTTCTACATTTTCTTGTCCTTCTTTTCTCACTTGAAGGAAGCCAACAATTGGGACCCCTCTCCTGAAGTGCTGATATTGCTGTGAGGCCCTTCCCCTTGTATTAGGCAGTTGTTCATGAAGTAGGTGAAGATGAAGAGGAACTCAAGTGAGAAAATGAGCCCCAGGCTGCCTATGCCTTTTAAAGCAGTTGAAAATATGATGATACCAGAGACATGCAGTCTTCAGAACACAGTTCCAAGCTTCACTCTCCCATGATTACAATGAATGCTGTCAGATATTTTGACCATTGCCTTAAAGAGCAATGTCATTAATTTCTGCCTTTCTTTCCTTGCTTTCTAACATATTCCTTCCTTCTTCAGTGTCCACTACAGCATGCTTAAATTTGAAATTTCAGTAGTCGTAAAAGCAGAGTTATCTTTGGTGATATGTAGTCTCTGTTCCCTTTAAAACATCTGGGATCCTACAGTGGGCAATAAGATCACTGGCTTCAGGAGAACTATTGTTTTCATGGAAGATTATTCTAGTGTTCTCATGAAACCAAGAAGATGCCGCTGAGATCAGATTTCAAAGAATTTTTCTCTTCTAAGGTTTCTAAATGTAGAAATGCATTTCAAAACACTCAGCTTGTTTTAAACCTACTCATTAAACTCTCCTTATTTTTCCCCCCAGGACCTCTGAAAATCAACCCAGACAAGTTTTGGATTAATGACTGGTGGTGTGTTCCCTTTTATTGTGGGCATAGAAGATTAGGATCAGCACCTGTTTTTTTGACATTTCTGGCCAGGCATCAACACAGATATTCAGTGATAGTACAATGTTCCTTGGTGCTGGATGCTCATGCCCATCTGCGAGGATGGCGTTGTTCCCATCTGCAAGTTCAGCGTGCCTTTGTCTATGATCAGTGATTGGCTTAGTTGAGCAGCCTATATTGGAGTGAAAGCGCTATTACTTCCCCACCACCCTCTCATGTGCCAGAATGAAGCTGTGGTGACACCTTCCTCATCCCTACTGCCACATCTTGATATTTATATAAACCTGAATGGCAGAATGGAAGGAATCAGTCACTATTCACAATGACTGCTAACTGCCAAAAAGACGTATTTGTATTGTGGCAGGTGATGTAAAATTTCAGTATGAAAGTGTACATAAGAAAGGGCTTTTTAAAAGCTCCCTGTGTGCAGGTCCAGAAGACACACGGGATGAGGAAACACACTACTAAACCACTGAGGAGCATTTCTGACTGCTCAGGAACAACATCAGTAACAACTAAATTGGAGGTAGATACTCTTGATCAACTGGCAGTAATGTAAGGGATTGGTTTTATTCAGCAGAATAAAACACTGTTGCCCAAAGACTATGCCTTTCAGTTAAGTGCAAGATATAACTGGCTATATCACATCAGAAGTGAGAGAGGGGAGGGCACTAGCATCTGGACTTTTAAAGGCAATAAATGATATTAAAGTCAGAGCTGAGATGACTGAGGTTCTGGACTTTCCCTGATGCCTAGAATTTGGCTGGCAATGAGCAAAATGGGGGTATCCTGAATGTATTTCAGTGGCAGCAGTGAAATATAAACCAATAAATACCTTCACCCAAGTACACTCCTTATCTCTAACCCAAAGCTAGGTACTGTCATGGAAAAAGGAGTATTTTTCAGGCATTTGTTTTTGTGTACCCTCCCAGAAATGGGAACTTCAGATCCTTGTTATCCAGCTGCTTAGTCTGAGATATGCTTAAGTTTATAAACACATTTTTAAAAGGCTTTGTTTCCTTAAAGTGCTTCTAGTGGCATACAGGTTTCAGCTGCAAGAAATGAGATGTCGTTCATGAGGATGGTCTGCCTGTTTTAGTTTCTGTACCTTCCTGCAAAGCAATATATATATCAGTCTTGCTTTCATTTATTCTCCATTTCTTTTTATGGAGGCCTCATTTAGTGTAAAACTACGCTTTTTATTTGCTGATAAGGTGATTCCATAAATTATCTTACTGAAGTAGGTCTTTTAATTATTTCCTCCTTCAGAAAATGTAGTTTTCAAAATTCCTTATTTCCATTACTGTGAAAACTCTTTTTTTATATTTCTTATGTTGTCAGATTTAATTTAAATATTATTCATGCTGTGCTCTGATTTCAATGCATTATTTAAATATGCTGACTTACATATTTTCTGATTAATTTGGAGGAAAAAAGGCTATTACCATTAGCTGTGATTCTTGAATAATACTGCTGTTGCATATTCATGCTTGTGGTGTACACCAGTACTGTGCAGTGCTAGGACTGCAGTGTTTTTCTAGGGAAACGGATCCTGTACAAATCTGATGAACGCTTCTCCCAAATGTGAATGCTTGCTGCTGATACTATCAGAAACAATTAAATTCCCATCCGCTGCCAATATCTCTGTTAAATCCTTGGGCACTAAAGAAAAAAAAAAATCTGTGGATGCCTTTGAAGTAAGGGAAAGGGACCAGAAAAAGACAGAAAGGAGAAGTCACCGAGGAATTCCAAGGACACATCTACACTGAGAAATAACAGCATATCAACAAACAGTTTGCATCTACACTGCTTTGGGGAATCTGTCCCTACTGTGAATTTGTCATGGAAAAATTTATTAGGAAGGTCCCAGAGACAGAGAGTAAGCTGAAAATTAACTGGTGTATCCCTGGGATAGACACACTGTCCCCAAGACAGTGAGACTTCAGGGAAGATCTAAAGCTTAACATGTGCAAAGAATGTAACTAGCTGTGAGAGCAAGAAGAGTAGTACCGAGCCTGTTTATGATTGTTTATGCCTTCCCTGAATTAATGAGATATCTTCTTCTCCTTTATTACAGAGGCAGGCTGCTACAGGTCGCACCATGCATTGGAGTCTATCCTCTTGAAAATTTTTGCTTTGATATAGTCATGATTTTATTCTTTATGCTTTCATTTTCAGTAATTGTTTTGTTAGTTTGGCAGCATCCCTTTGATGCCTCAAAGGAGAGAGGGAGAAATAATGTCAAGAACTGCTTTAGGCCTAAAAGCCAAACACTGTCAACTGACAGATGTCTCCAAAACCAGTGGTGGGGATAAGAGAATGTACTTTGTGTATTACAGCATTTATTTCAAATACCTTTAATTCTCACCCGGGACAGTGAGTTACTTAAATACTATATTAAGGACACTAATCATGTTTCCATTCCCTTTCAATTTTTTTTTTAATAACTTTTTTCATATAATGACCAAAGTTCTCTTTCTTAGAGGTTCCTTCTTCATAGGATGTTTCAGCTTATGATCAGTTCTTTGACATTTAAACTTGAGAAGAAAAAAAATTTTGCTAGGGTGATTACTACATGTAATGCATGTTATATACTTTCCTTTCATGGTACTTGTAGTCTGATGTAGATCAGGAATGTTGAAATTCATTTTATGGCCAATAGTAAGGAAGAAAAGGGAAATTCACCAGTCAGTGGGGAAATAGGGAGTCTTTCAGAAAACTGGCTCAAATCCAGTCCAGAATGGTTATGAATGCAGAGCATGATTATCCAGGGGACTCTGGCTCTTGGTGAAACATCTGTCTGCCTCAGAGCCAGCTCCAAATGCTCAAGAGGGAAGTCATGAGTTGAATGGATTCTGAGGATGAATTACTTTCCTATGTCCAGGAGTGGGCAGTAGAGCATCAGCTTGAAAGTGCAGTTCAACTATGTCATTTAGAGTAGAATTAGTATAATTGGTTTCAATTGAGGCAAAGGTAAAGGAATAGCAGTGTATAAAAGAGGATTATCGAACAGCAAACAATCCACCCCATATTCGGTGAACCTAAATTGTAACTAATATATCCTGGCACTGCAGAAACCAGATGCAAGGAAGTTATGTAACATAAAAATGTTTTAAACATCTGTCAAAAGCAAACTGAGTTGATTACATTCTGTCTTGATTTGCTATAAACACAGAGGTTAGTTTCAGAAAAACAATTTTAGAGGTGTAATCACATTTCTTTGAAAGTGTGAAGCAAAGTTCTCGATAATATAATATGGAATTAAATGGCTTTGAATGAATTAAGAAACCTTGAATGAATGGTTGGGAGCACACAAAAAAAGAAAAAAAAAAAAAAGTGTTTGTGCGAACAGTGGCATGAATCAAACCAATGGGGAGGAAAGAAGGTGGCTGTGGAGCTAACCTTCATGAAGAGAATGCCATCAACGCATCTCAAGGCACCTTGTAAATGGGGGAACTCCCTGTGTTTCTCTTGGGGAAAGGCACGAATGGAGAGGAAGAAGCAGAGTAGTGCTCATCAACTCCAGAGCCACATTTCATCTATTAGGGTACAAATGAACCAAAGGAGTAAAAAAATGTCATGCAGGGGGCATGGTAACTCTAGTTCCCAGGAAGTTTCTCTGCAGTGGGAAAATGCCTGTTTCTCAAATCCAATACAAAGAAAATAATGTCAATGAGAAAGAATGACAGAGATATTTAAAGACAGAGTTTTTTGCTAAAGTAGTCAAGATTATGTCAAAATAATCAGTAACACGGTGATCAAAGGATACAATTGCCTTGTGGAAGACAGTTTCAAATTCCTGCCTCTTTTCTCACAGCTCAAATGAAGGCCCAAGTTGAGTTACAGAGTCCACATCTACTTTTGAGATTTTACATTTTATTTAAACACATAAATATATATTAGTGAATGAGATCTTGATTGAGTAGTCTTCATGGACTTCCTGGAAAATTCTAAATCCTTATATGATTACCTAATTATCTCAGCCCCTATCTTCTGTGTATCATACTCTCCATTTCTTTCTACTTTGCCAAATATTTCTCAGATTCAAGGCAAATTCTCTGGTCAAACCCATGAGAATTATGTTAGAACAGGACATGACCTTCGGGAAATACCACTTCTAAACATCTGAGTTTAAATGCAAAATAGAAAATCTCAAAAATGTTTATATCAAAATTTCTTTTGAAGAATGGGAGAATAGTCTCTCTCCAAAAGGGAAGCCAGTGAAGAGAGCCTGTTTTTTCATGATGGCACACTAATATGATGTCAAGAAAGCATGCTCAGGCTATGTGAGAGTCTACAGGCCTGAAGATGAGAGAAAGCTTTCCTCTGCTTGAACACAACCTCCTCTCTCTCTGCTTTAGAGAAAAAAAAAAAAAAAAAAAAAAAAAGGATAAGACATAGTTCATGTAAAGTTAACAGAGTAGGTATTTTTGCTGCTGCTAAAGTCAACATTCACACATGAAAATCTTAGCAAATCACTCAGAATTTCTGTCTTCTTCTGAAAATGGAAGTTGTAAGAGGCTTGCAGTCTGGATAGGTCTTCAGCTGAACATTGCTGAGATGAACCTGTCACCCAGGAAATATGAGCAGATGGAGGAAGCAAATGCAAGAGAGGAAATATTATTTGCTTGGTGCTATTTTGTCCTCAGTGGCATAGTTTCTGTTCTTTCATGAGGACCAGAAGATGAGTTTGAAGATGAAAAATACATTGATGGCATTTGATTCATTCTCTTTCTACTGTTGGGCAAGTAGTTATGCTGTGCACCACCACCAGGTCTGGTGATCTCACATGTCAATCATTCTATATTTGAGTAAGTGTTTATTTATCCCCTCCTAAACAATAAAATCCCCTATGTAGTACAATGTAATGAAATGATTCAAAGGTTCTTAAGCTTTCCTTACATGCTGCTTCCTATTTTTCCACTTGTAAAAGTGCAAGGTGAAATCAAATCCATGCTATTTATTTACTTTTCTCCCAACATACAGTGGGAGATAAATTCTGTATTGGTGCAAAGAAACGTTCTGGGAATGAAAGGCGCTGTCTGTAGTTGCCTGGGCAGAGCTGTGGGCTTGAAGGCAGGCTTGCATCTGTGCCACATTAAGGCTGCACTCTGAAATTACAGTTTGCATGCTCTCATGCATGGGATTACTCTGAGTATGGGGCCACAATTGCTTGGACCAGAATCCATTGTGAGCATGAAGCCTGGCATATTTTGGTACCTCTGCCAAACTGGCACTGAAGTGTTTCCTAGGAGCACAGGAGTATGACTGTTTCTCAGCAGCAGAACTCAGCAGATAACCCAGTACATTAAGCTGGATCAGCTTGTATATTAAGTTACAGACAGACAAAAGTAGGACAGAGATATTCAGTGACTGAAAGGCTTGAGAGGCCTGCAAGTTTGTCTAATTTTTTCAGCCTCATTCAGCCTACTGCAAATTATTTGTTCCTAGAAACTTTATCCCTCTTAATTTCAGATTATACAGCAAATCACTGACAGGGTTGGCATAAATGGAAGGGATCTCCTGGCAATCATCCTTAAGTCCATACATGCTGAAATCTCATTCTTCCATAATGTATTTATTTTAATTGCAGCTCTAGATCATGGGGTTCTTACTCAGAAAAACCCTGTTAGTGTCTCCATTCAAAATGGTACAATCTCCCTTGATATTTTTCAGTTGGCTTTTGTTCTGCTTAAAATAGATGAAGCCAGTTTAAACATATGTTACTAAATGTATGATTATAGTGCTTTTTTATAATTGGAGGGTTTTACTTGGAGTAGTATTTGAAATACTTCTGTGAGCAGCATGTGTTACGAGGTATCTGGAACTTAGCTGGCCAGAGAACAACACTCTTGTGGTTTTTTTAAGTCCTTTGAATGAAGGAAGAAAACTCATAAAATATCAATAAAGCTATTCACCTTAAGAAAAGGGTGACCAGATGAGGACAATCTCCCACCAAGAGTGCCTCAGCCAGGTTACTGTAGGTCTTTCCAAGTCTCACAAAAGCACTGCTGCTCTTCTCTTTATGTAGTGCTGGTAACAGTTCATCTTCTTAAGTACTTCCACATTTCTAGGTTATGGAGGTTTTTTGGGTTTTTTTTGGTTTTTTGGTTTTTTTCTTTCAGGAAGAAATGAAAGGCAAAGAGGAGTCTTTAGAAACAAGAACGTTTGTTTGAGTTTGTCTCTGCAGCTTTGCTTTGCCTACCACTTATGTCAACTAACAATGCAGAGACATGGGTATCCTATGTTTTATAAAGAGTTCATGAAAATGGTTTTAAGGATTAGAGGATTCAAGTTAGGTTTTGCATGAAAAACTCAGGACAGTTTATATGAATGTTTTCCCCATTTAGCCCTTATATTTTGCATTGGCTATGAAGATATTGTAAAACTTGAGTACTGAAGGGTTTTGTGTGCAATGGATAAAGTTTACTCACCTAATCACAAAACCTCTCCTCCATATATTTCTTTTAAATATTCTTTGTAATTTTTCATACTTTACTAACCCACTGCACCTCTCTATATAACATATATACACACATATGTCCATGACCCCTATCTCAGTCTGAGATATGTAGCCATTCAGACATAAGGACATGAATTCTTTCACCTAAAGAGTGAACGGGAACTTTTCTCTATCTATAATTCATTTCTGGGGTTTTCTTGGTACAATACTTCATGGATAGCTTCAAGAGCATGTGGTTTCACTTAACCCTTGTTTTGTCTCTACAGATAATCTTACTCTCTCAGTCTATCTTCTGCCTTTCACATTTCCACCCCCTACCTTCCCAAATCTGATTACAAAATCTTTAGACTCAGTTTTTTACACCAAAATGTCTTGCAAGGAAGCCTGCAATCTCCTTTTCAATATGCAAAAGTAAAAGCTGATCCATATCTTGAATCAATTTGTTGTGAATAGTCTGAACTCAAACAGAGCTTTCTTCACACTTATTCTGTAAACTCTCTCTTCATGTATGAGACAGTAAAATAGGAAACTGGACTAATCTCCAGACATTGCACTGTTTGTCCACAGCGCTTCCACATCTTTGTGCAGTCTCCAGTAACTCTAGATGATGGAGGAACCAATTTACGAAGACAGATTTTGCAAGAAAAAGAAAGGTATAGAGGATCCTTCACAGATGCTTCTCAATCATTCCTCCTTCCTTTCTTTTTTCCTTTAGAAAAAATAATTTAAATTAAACAGATTCTTCATTATATGCAGTTAAGTGTTGCCATGTGAGCCCTGAACACTTTGTTCAAGAGCTAGGAGGCCAGCCAACTGCTTTAGTTCCTTAAAGACTAACAGATGTGTCCTTCCAAGTCTCATGCTAATGGAATTTAGGCTGTAGTAAGGAGTTTAAAAATACTCTCAGTTGTCTGCAGGCTCTGTTTTGACTCTGCTCTGTTGGTTAGCTTGTTTCAGGCTTCTTTTTCCACATCTTTCAGAAACATTGCATTGAGCTGAAGCCACTAGTAATGTACTTCCACTGACTTAAAACAAATAGTTCTAAGTAAAAGTCTATGGATTTCAGTTGTGTATGATATTGTTTCTACTAGCCTGACCCTGTAACTACTGTATTTAAAATGCATTCAGTAAAATGCTCTCTCTTTGTCTATATACAGTAAAAAACTGTAATCTTTGTTCATTTACTACCAGCATATGTTTGATATCGTTATTTCCAAATATTAACCATGGTTACATAAAAGCGAAGCAACAGATTCGGTGCTACCATCCTCGACCAGAAAATGTCAGTAAATTGAAATGGCAAATGGGGTGAAGTACAAGACCCTTCGCATTGCAGTTCATGTTTTAAATGTTGTGAAGGCCCTAGGATCACAGGTCAAAACTGTAGGAACTAGAGGGGAAGCCCCAGGGGTTTTTCTCCAGCAGGAACACAGCAACAGTGCAGGAGAAAGTGTTCTTCTGCGGTCAAAGCTCTTCAGATTTCCACACTTCAACTATGTACAGGCTAAAGTGAATGATGCTTATTATAATCTGATCATTGTTTCTCTCCCTTGTCTCTCTGGGATGGAGAGCATTACGGAGAAAGCTCTTGAAGGGAGTAGTACCACAAGTTGCTGTGCCGAGCACTCTGGCTGCTTGTTTTCACCATTTACTGTGAGCACTGGGAAGCAAAGAGATTTGGCTGTGGCTGGAAACAGGAGGATTCTGTATGGCAAGCATTACAAAGGGAGGTCCTTTATTTTCCTTTTTTCCTTTTGTCCACGCTTGTCTCCCTTGTTGTTTCCCCACCAACTAATACTATTGTCATCTTTTTTCATGCATTGCTTTGTCATCTTGCATACTGGTCACATCTTACATTTGTGCTTCTCTTCTTGTGTGGACTTTTGTGTTTGCGGAGCTCAGTTCTTGGAACTGGGATTTGCACAGTCTTTTCCTCACTCCACTTCAAATTTCACCAGAAGATTGCTTAAGGAAGGAGGCAGCTACCCTGCATCTTATTCCGTGTGCAAAACTGTTATGGAAACAGGTTTTTGGCCTCTTTTTCTTCCCTGTCTCAAGCAAAAGCTCATACTCTTTTGGAGAGAAAAAAAGCTGGAGGTCCTTATCTGAACAGCTAGTAAGGGAGATGGTTATGGGTTGTCTCCTTCCTCTACAATGCCAGATGGTCTTCATGGCACGGCATATGACCAGCAAGGCTACATTGCCACATTCCATGAAGCAGTACAAAGAAGTGATGCAATATGTTGGCTCTCAACACAGGGCAACCTGTAAGGGCTGGACAAACTCTGTCTCCCTGAGCTGATAGGAGCTGAAGGAGAAGGCTGGTGGGAAGAGGGAAGATTGTTGGTGGTTTTCAAAGAAGAAGGGAAGTGTACTAAGGACTTTGGTAAAAGGATCTGTAACTGAAAATGATGCTAAGTGGCAGGAAGAAAATATGAGAAGTGAAAGGAGCAGCTGAAGTTGATGCATTTCTTCAATATTCCTACTTTATTTCCTTAACTTTACCTCAGAATTACTATTTCCTAAAAATCATCCCTTCACAAATACCCCACCTCCTCCTCAACCACTCATCCTGTCAGAATTCTTCCAAGCCAGCATTCACACTTGATTTCTCCTCTTTCCTGTTCCATCTGCCACTTTTAATTTCCTCTTATATTCTCTTTCCAGAAATCCCAATATGTTTCATTCCTTTGTCCTCAGTTCTGCACCCTTTCCTTCACTGAGACATTCAAATTCAGTGACACTCTCACTTCACATTCCTCTTCAGTTCAACTATCTTTCTTATACTTCTTTCTGTAGCTGTTTATTTTGGGTTCCTCTCCCTTTACCACTCAAAACTTTCCCCTCTTAACAGTTTTTTATTTCCTTCACAAGACTCTGTACTATCTGCAATTTATCCCCTGGAAACTCCTTCATTGACATTCTCATGCTTTACTCAAGCAATTTTTATTTAGATCTATTATTTTCAATTTTTCTATTTATTTTGTTTTCTTCCTATCTTCAGTAGAGGAAGATGAAATTTCCTTGACTTTTGATAGCCAGAAACACAATTTGCAATCTCTTTGATGGTGATTTCAAATGCTGTTGCCCCAGTAACGCAATACTAACACACAACGGGCATCACATCGTAATGGGTAGCCACTCTGACACACCATCGTCATCAGTAATGAAAGGCAAATGGTATTCTGTAAATATCTGCCTATACGCCTTCCTCATCTTTCAAATCATCTCTAGCAGAACAGTTTATCTGCAGTTTTTAACTTCCTTAATTTTATTCAGAATGATGGAGGAAAGCTTTTAAGCAGCAGAAGGTTGTAGTTTATACAACAGAGTCCAGCAGAATTTTCATGTAGTCATGATTTTATTCCTGAACAAATCTTTACTCTGATCAGGATTATCGAAGCAGTGAAATCCAGGATCTGCAGCAACTAGGACAAGAATTTTGCCACTGATTCTGTGGTCCAATATACTATACTGTTTTCTCTCTTTTTGTTTTTTGTTGTTGTGGTTTTTTGTGTGGGTTTTTTTTTTTTTTTGACACTAAATCCTAATCTCTAAGTAGATTCTTTTTTTCTCCTGCTTTGCAACTTACTTTCAAAGTACAGCTCTCCAGTTTGCAAACAGAGGCAGCAGGTATCATAGAGCAGGGAGAGGCTCTGCAAAATCCTAGATATTATGGCCATAGCAAGCTGATGGAGCTGTGTGCAACTGTTTGAAAAATGACTGCAACAGATATGCCAAAAAAGGATGAAAGTTTTTAAGCTATGACATTTTTTGCTCAAAATGCTTTACATGCAGGTTTCTCTGAGCAGAGCTTGGCTTCCTTAACAGCACAAGAAAATAAACAAGAACAGGAGCCTTTGACTAGAGATATTTTACTCTCTGAAGCATGATATTGCAGAGTGTGGGTGTTTCTGAAATTCTGTTAGTAGGCTAAAGACAATTTTCAATTTGAAGAGGAAAAAAACAGATATATAAAAATGTAAAAATGAGACTAACTTGGATTATTGGACAGTTCTTGTGGATACGTGAGAGGTCTAACACAAAGATTCTCAGGTGTTAGTTTTTTTTCTCTAAGTAATCTGATTGCACAACAAACTCTAAGAAAAATTCCAACACTGCCAATGTGTGAGTACAGCTCTAAGTGAAAACTCGCACACATAATCCTAAACAGGTAACTAGTAATAACAATCATCTCCCTATATTCAGTGTTTGTGAGCCATCTGAGATAGACCATGGAAGGTAAGAACTAAATTTAATTCTGTTTACTTTTGCATGCATTATTAGTAAACAAAATAAGTTAATTTGAACCTCTTTTTTCTTTAACTTTCTGAGCTTCTTTCTTATTCTGTCCCCTCTCCATTCTCAAAGCTATTAGATGGAAAAAGCCACTGGCCAGATTTATTTCTAAATAATTCCAGTGATGAAACTGGATTGTGAGCTGTCTTCTACCCCACGTTTTTGCAGGCTTGGTTTTTCCCTGCTCTGAACCAGCAAAATTTTGCAGCCATCCATGGAGGTGTGGCCACTTCTGCTCTTACTCCATGCATGCCATAATACCAGATTTTTCGAGGAGATGCAAAGTAAAGAAGGTAAAAGAGACAGTGATGAGCCTGGCACTACTTATTGCTGCTAACAAGATGCTTATTTGATCTGTAAGTTTGCTACTAGGAGGTACAGATGTTCTGATTTCCCTGACTCCTGGGAGTGGAGAGGATGCATCAACACTTTCATAGCTGATTGAAGAGGCATCTGTGAGGCACTTCTGCTGCTGCTGAGCTGCACACCTAAGCAAGCAACACCAAAGAAGAGGCAGCAGGAGCTTTAATCTCCGCTTCCTCTCTGCTGCTTCCCCCTCACCAGCCTTTGCTGTCATCTTGTGTGGGACTGAACCAGCTGGCAGTGGGGGAGCAGGCACAGCTCATTATATTAGTCAAGTATTAGCACCATTGAAAAGGGTCAGTTGCAAACTGAAGGTTATTCTGATGAGTGTGACATCAGTCTGATATTATTAGCTGTCAATATTTCGTGTTTTCTTTGAGTTTCTCTGTAAATGACAGCACTAAAACTCCACGGCAAATAACTGCTTAAAAGGCTTATTTGTATGATTCCAGAATCAATAAAAAGGGTCAAATATTCTAAGGAGGTGAAGGGTGTAAAATGATAGAGATCTCAAGAATTTCCATATTTTAACTGGCATAAAGAAACTGCCAACAAAGGCCTGAATTTATATTTCTTCAGCCTGTCCCACCAGGACTTGCTTGTCTTGGTACCTGAAAGCCTAAAAGAAAAAGCTGTTTGGAACTGGATTCAGACAGTTTGAACTAAGGAGAAAAGCATCTGTATTTTCTGTTAACACACTGCAAAGGTGTTCCCATCAATGCCTGGTTTCTAAATCTAGTAGAACGGGAATGTTATAGATATTAAAATAACCACTCTTGATGAAGCTATTTATATTTTTCTATTTAAATATCCTATTTATTAATAGTGTTCAATACTAGTATAAAGAACCCCCTGCATTCCCCAGTCAGCAGGTAGCAGACATTTCATGTCAGCTATTTTATGAGCAATATAATTAGCAAAGCAAACTGTACAACTTCCAATTTTATTCATTTGCTGATGCTTATTCTGATTCATTTACAATTATGCCAGTAATTGGCATAACTAGACGTATTTGGAAAACGTCCATAAGTGGATGTCCTAATTATAGATTTATCCCAGTGGCAGATACTCACATTGTACAATAACCACTTTCTCAGTCTATCAGGATGTGCTATGACAATTCCTAAAGCGAGAGGCTGTGGTTATTACCGGCAGAATAGGGAAACTCAAAGGAGGTATGACTGCCTGTGCTTTCAGATTCTAGGTGCTTGGAAAAGCAAAAGCCCTATCGACTCCAATGCAAAATGGCAGAGGCATTTCATTTTGTCATGTGCCCATTCAAATACACCAGAGAAATCCAGTAGCTTAAACCACAGCTTGCTGAAGCATGCCCAAAGGCCGTCCTCAGACTCATGCCAACTAAGTGAGGTGGTGAGGACCTTCCAGGACTGGAAACTCTTCCATGTAGGGGGTGCCCCCAAAAGACGGAAGATCCAGCTTTCAGCTCCTCAGGCACTCGTGTGTGATCTCTATGCTTGTGCATCCCTGGATTGCTCCATGGGCGATGGGAATTAGCCCATAGCAGCCTTCCTGAACCCACCTTCCCATGTGTTGGAGCCAGGGGACTCCCTGTCTCTGTACATCTACTGCCACAGCTGCAGCACTGGCCATGGTGCCCACTCCAACATGCAGCCCAGGGTATGCGCCTGCAGCAGTTACAGTGAAGGCAAAACCGTTGAGGTATGCCTGAAGCCAGAGGGGACACTGAGCACTAGAGGACTCAAGTTGTGTCTGGCATAATGGTTAGGAATATTTAACCTGTGTGCAACTACATCAGCACTTTTCATAAGGGATAGACCAGTGATCTGCATGTTAAAGACATGATGACTTTAAGATATCTTTAATTCACTTCCAATTATGAGATGGCCATAATTTTTAATGAAAACTGAACTGGTTTATGAAGAAAGTTAAATGAGGTTTTTTTTTCCTTTATATCACAGAAGATGATTAAAAAATTAAGAAAATAAATAAAACAACTCCTCCTGTTCTTTAAATTACACCAACTATCTGTTCCACTACAGAACAGTTTTTCCACAATAAGCTTAGAGCTGTTTTCCCCTCTAGATAAATTCTCCGAGCTGCTGTTTCCACCAGAAACAATTTCTAAAATGTCAGGCTGAACACAATATCTATCATCAGGCTATTTGACAGAACAATCCTCTCAGCTTAAAGAAAAGTTATATGTGCCGACTCTAGACCCAAAGTGGCTCTGTGAGGGCTGGTTTAGCACTTCCAGGTCATCTCTGTACAGAAGATATCTATACATAAAATAATCACAAATGCATGATAATGCACTTAGCATAATTTTACTCAGCTTATTCTGATATATCAAAAGTGCTGCCAGTTTTGCAAATAATAACATGTATTTGAGTACTTTATCATTAAAATATAATATTGTGTATCATGATAATACATTTCCATTCTTTCATTCTTCTTTTATAGAGAATGAACTTTGTAAAATGAAAAAACAATTTCAGCTTTGCCCTCTTCAGAAAGGACAGTGTTGCTTTCATGAGGCAGGAGAAAAACATCTTCATTTTACGTAATACAATGGACTAAAAAATGCAAGTACTGATTATTTGACTTATCTCTAACTGAAAGTCAACAGAAAACTTTAAAGCTTGCTTAAAATGCACTTACATCCATCACAAAGACTAAACAAAGTGTTTCCATTGCATAGTGGAAGCAATTTCTGGCTGTTGTTTTTTTCCTTGGCTTCATTTCTTCAAAATGAAACAGATATAAAACAGCAATTGAGTTTATCCAAGAACATATAAATGACTAACTTTGAATTCTGAGATACTTAACCATCTTATGGGTGTCCCTGTTCCAGAATGTCACACACACAATATAAATTATATATAGTATCAATAATATGACAGTTATCCCTAAGGGCTTTAGCAACACGTGAGTCAAAAGCATCTTGTAGAGAAGTGCTCACGAAGTGCCATGGCAAAATTTCTATTTGTTTTTAGCTGGAACGTAATGAAGTCCAAACCATGAATGTACATCTGATTAACACTTTAAGTTCATTGCTCAGGTTTCTCGATACATCACACTTCTCAGAAATAAACCATCAGAAAGAAAATGGCTTCTATTTCAAGGTGATAGATTTTTGTAAAAAATCATAGACACTTGTTCTATATGTCATTATGATCTGCTAACAGGTTACAGGTTAAGCTGTTAACAGGTTAACAGGTACATTCTCTGTACATTCTCTGTTAACAGGTACAGAGAATGAAATTGCAGAGATTGTTGAGATTGCAAAAACAGTTAATTAAGAAAAGTAAAAACCCAACTTTTTCAAGGCACTAGTTATCCAAAACCATAGAGCTGGCAGAGAAAAGGGTTAATACTCAAAAAAACCAAACAAAACCAAACCAAAAAACCCACCAACTACCATCAACATGAGTCTTAGCTATATTGTAATTTTTAATACTCATAAAAACATAGAATTGTTAAGATAATTTAAGATCATTGTGTTCAACTATTAACTTAAAACTCCCAAGTCCACCACTAAACCATTTCCCTTAGTGCCACATCTACACATCTTTTAAATACCTTCAGGGATGGTGCCTCAACCACTGCCCTGGGCAGTCTGTACCAGTGCTTGCTAACCACTTCAGTGAAGAAATGTTTCCTAATATCCAATCTAAACCTCCCCTGGTGCAATTTGAGGCCATTTCCTCTCATCCTGTTGCCTCTTTACTTGGGAGAAGAGATTGACCCCCACCTTGCTCCAACCTCCTTTCAGGTAGCTGATCTAGCTGAATCTCCCCTCAGTCTCCTTTTCTCAAGGCTAAACACCCTCACTCCCTCAGCTGCTCCTCATAAGACTTGTTCTCCAGACCCTTCACGAGCTTCATTGCCCTTCTCTGGACACTCTCCAGCACCTCAATGTCTTTCTTGCAGTGAGCGGCCCAAAACTGAACACAGCACTCAAGGTGTGGCCTTATCAGTACAGGGGGACGATCACTTCTCTAATCCTGCTGGCCACACTATTTCTGACACAAGCCAGGATGCTGTTGGCCTTCTTGGCCACCTGAGCACACTGCTGGCTCATGTTCAACCGGCTGTCTACCAACACCCCCAGGTCCTTTTCTGCCTGGCAGCTTTCCAGCCACTCCTCCCCAAGCCTGTAGTGTTGCATGGAGTTGTTGTGACCCAAGTGCAGGACCCAGTACTTAGCCTTCTGGCCTTTCATTTTCCAACCTCCAGCTTAGGAGAGATAGGGGCTAACTTCAATTTGTATGTGTCTCTCTTTGGAAGGCTTATTTCAGTTGCTGCTGAAAAACCCACTGATACGTCAATCTTATCCTTTTAGTTGGACCCAAATAGCAGTGTCCTCATTGATTTGAGCAATATGGTCTAGTATAAGATGTCTTTGTCCACGGCAGGGGCATTGGAACTATATGGGCTTTAAGGTCCCTTCCAACCCAAACCATTCTATGATTCTTTGATTCTATGATTTATCTTCTGTTTGTTTCCTCCAGCAGTCTCCTGTGATTTACTTCCTTGTATTTAAGATACTATCACAAAAGCAAATTGATGGGCCCATTAACAAAAATATGTTTAACTGTCTTACTCCCTGCTCCAGGATGCATTTAAGTGTCCACAGAAATTTGTATCAAGGGACACAGCAGCAGGTGTCATTCCACTTTCACCATTACTTTGTGTGTCTACCTTGTCACAGTGTGTACTTTTTCTCATAAACTAGATGGAGTTCAGCTCTTTGTGGTTGTTCAATGACGGACACAGTTTTTCAGCTTAGATTTGGGTCCTGTCTAATATTATAGATGATCAGCAATATCTTTGCGTGCCAAAAAAATTTAGAAAGAAGTATGTAATGCAATGTTATCAGTGAGAACCTGTCTTTATGTAATATAAAACCAGCTATAGGGAACAGTCAAGAACATAATGAAAATTGAAAGCAGAGAAAACATTAAGCTCTTCACTTATAAAAAGATTAAACAAAGTGGTTAAGGGTTACCCTTTTCTCTACCCCAAATAGTCTGTTGGTCTAAATAGGATAATACTTTTCTATTATTACTTTAGTACTATTTTATTATATTGAGCTGTATTTCAGCCTGGTATGGAATGTCAGTTATTATGCCCACAGACCTTTCAGATTCTAATGAGTTTCATTCTATCTTGGGAATTTTTTCTGAAAATTGGCATTTCCTTTTTCTCTCATTCTTATCTATTTATTTATTTATTTATTCTGAAATTATAATGCAAAACAGTCTCTTTTGGAGGGTTTACCCATAAGACATATAAACACACCTGTCTCTTCCGGTGAATACCTAATTCTCCTGGAGAGATTATTGTTTCAAAACTGGTTTATAGTGAAGAAAATAAGTCATTTATACTACATAGTCTTATATCTTTCATTGTCTGTCTCCTTTGCTTTTTCCTGTGATTCCAGTATAGTCCTGAAGGTAAATTTGAGAAATCTGTAAAAGTAAACTTGGCAGTCATTTCTAAATCCTGGATTCTGTAAGAAATCTTGAGGAAGAAAACTAGAGAGGAACCAGAGCTGGGGCAGCTGATAGAGGTAGTACAGTGTCCTGGCAAAGAGATGTAAAAGCTTAGATGCTTCATAGTTTTGGCAAGAAGAATTAGCTTTGCAGATAATTAATGGAAACATATTTAGCATATATGCTTAAGTCACTGTTTATTTTCTCTTCCATTCTATGTGGCTGGCACACTATAGTACTTGCAACAGGTAAGCATGGAGGCAAGACAAAAGCTAGAAGGGACTAATGTTAGGGCTCCTCAGTGCAGGCAATATGCTTCAGTGGTTCTGATTTCCTTTAAATAATATTATATAATGCTTTGGACCTTATTTCTGCCCAGATATAGTTAGCAGAGAGTTACAAGTCCAAAAGAACAGAAGATACCTAACATCAGTCGTGGCTTTGCCCAGAACTCCATAGTTCTAATTGTGTTTCACCTATCCTGATCAAGATAGAGCTCTTCGGGATAAATTGGATCAAGCAACAGTCCCAAAGTAATCTGTTATGTATTCTGTCTTCAGAATTGAAAAGAAAGCTCTTCATTTGCTTTCATTTAAATCATACTCTTTAAATTTAATCCTCTTTTTTTTGTGTGTGTGTGTGTGAATATAACCTTTTTGGCTCTCTAGCAAAGAAAAAAATAAGAATGGACACAAAAGAAAAAATTATAGCAGGGAAGGTCAAAGGAAGTGCTGATAAGGGTATTCTTCAGCAAGAACAGTTTATACTGGAATATGGCAGTTTGTCAGACCTTAAGCTTTTCATGTAAATGTGTCATTTTAACAAACCCTCATTGCAAAGTCTGTGTAACTGCAGGGCAAAAGATGAGGAGAGGAAGGAAAAATAGTTTCACAAATTTACTAATGGGAAAATGTTAAGGAAATGTCCTGAAGGTGTTGAGGGATTATATGCAAATCTCCCACTGTTTTGGATCGATGAGGAGTAGCTAATCCTTCTCAGTCCCTCCTTTTGAAGCTGTTCTTCATTATTTATTGCTCCCAATATAGAAACCAAAGCTGTAACCTGTGCACTAGGGCACTCAATGGGGAAGTGAAGTGTCAGCCTTGAGTCAGTTAGAAGTGGGAATTGACACATGATCTCCTATAGATGAGGTGAATATTTTATCTGCAATGTCATGGTGGGTTATCTCTTTGTGGTTTTGTTTTCTTTTCTGTCTTGCTTTCCCTGATGAAGAATTTGGGGATATCCTGGCTTTGTTCCAGTGAAGAATATAAAAACTTTTTTGAAAACTGATATATTTTTTTGAGTCACAGTCTTGTTTTCTAGACTGCTAAAATCAGGAGTGGCTAAGATGTGAAAATGTGGCAGAGACAAAAGTCTTGTACAGCCGATGGTTCAAAGCAAAGATAAAGAAGCTAAAAAATAGATTATGCCTTTGTCAGGGAAACCATTAATTGTTGTTTCAAGTCACCTTCTGTTGGAACTCCAACACTTTCAGGCTATCAGGTTCCTGATTATTCACACTGGAAAATTCTAAATATTTTTCTAGTGTCCAAATATCTGAAATTGCAGGAATGGCTGATACACCAAAGGGTTATGCTGTCATTCAGAGCGATGTCAAAAGGCTGGAGAAATGGGCTGACAGGAACCTCGTGAAGTTCAACAAGGGGAAGTGGGAAGTCCTGCATCTAGACAGGTACAGTATATGCTGGGGGTCAGCTGGCTGAAAAGTAGCTTTGGTAAGAAGGACCTTGGGGTCCCGGTGGACAATAAGCTGAACATGAGCTAGCAATGCACTCTTGTGGCAAAAGAAGACCAGCACTATCCTGGACTGCATTAGGAAGAGTGTTGCCTGCAGGTCGAGTGACCCTTCCCCCCTCCTTAGCACTGGCAAGGCTTCATCTGGAGTATTGTGTCCAGTTCTGAGCTTCTCAGCACAAGAGAGACATGGACATACTGGAGAGAGTCCAATGAAAGGCCAGGAAGATGGTTAAGGGAGCGGAGTATCTTTCCTATAAGGAAAGGCTGAGAGAGCTGGGTCTGTTTAGCTTGTAGAAGAGGAGGCTCAAGGGGGGCTCTTATCAGTGTGTATAAATACTGGAAGGGAGGGAATGAAGGGCACTTTTCTCAGTAATGCCCAGTGATAGTAAAAGAGGCAGTAGACACAAATTAAAACACGTGAACTTTCATCTGATCACACTAGAAAAGCCTTTTTTTTTACTGTGGGAGTGATCAATCACTGACATAGGTTGCCCAGAGAGGCTGATTTAAAGTATGAATACAAGCTCTTTCCACCTCTTTTAATTTAAAATTATTTCTCAACTAATATAAAAGTACCATACTTATAAGTACAAATAAGGAGTGAATGGGGGCTGAGAGAGAGCTGGGGCTGTTCAGCCCAGAGAAGAGGTTTCTTATGAAGGGGAAGGGGATCTTATCCATCTATATAAATACCTGAAGGGAGGGTGCATAGGGGAAGGAGCCAGGCTTTTTCCAGTGGTGTCCAGCAACAAGACCAGAGGCAATGGACACAAACAGAAACAGAGGAGATTCCCTCTGAACATCAGGAAACATGATTTTACTGCGAGGGTGACGGAACAGGCTGCAACAGGGAGGTTGTGGAGTCTCCATCCTTGGCAATATTCAAAAGCTGTCTGCACATGGACCTGGACAGCTGTCTCTAAGTGACCCTGCTTGAGCAAGGAGGTTGGACCAGATGACCTTCAGAGGTTCCTTCCAACTTCAACCATTCTGTGATTCGTGGGTTGCCATTTCTGGGAGCTTTCTTCACTAAATTCTCTTTGAGAATTCTGAGATAGAAATAAAAATATTTAGCCCAAATATTAAGGCCACACTTCTCAAGCAAGACCCATATCCAATACGATGCATAACCAAACTTTACACCAGACAAATGTAAGCACATTTCAATTATTACCTGCTGTGGTTTCATCATGATTTACTGCGAGATAGGTGTTGAGTAAGACAATCTTAACCTGAGAACCAGATCCATTCTGCATTTCAGGAATTCAAGAGGTAACTGTTCAAGTTACCTTTTCATGTAGTCAGTTTCATTTAAGTGATTCATAATTTACTAAGGAGGATTTTGTTCTTTTTAAGTTGTGAAAGCTTCTGCCAATTTCCCATTGCTTAATGACCCTGAAAGTTTTCCTGAGACTGTGTTGAAAGAACATGTACAGTTATGCAGACACCCTGTGATCTTCTTTTAATATCTTTGAAAAACTTCCTACACATGATTCCAAGGCATCAAACCAGTTTTGTTTAAATATAAACATATTTTATTCTTGATTTCCCAGTGACATTTCTTTTTAAAAAGACACCAGACAATGTTTGGTCCTTGAATGTTTATTAAACACTTTCTCTTTCACTAATTTAAATGGGGTTAGGGAAAATATTTAATGAGTCTGGAATGCTCTCAGCCCAGAAAATGTGATCTGGGAAACAGGTAGATCCTGCAGATACACCCCTTGTGTGTAACACAGTTGTAATGGGGCACAGAGTATCAATTTCCTCTGCATGATGTGTCAAGACATTATGTTCTGTATATGGTACCCGTGTAACT
Source organism: Podiceps cristatus (assembly GCA_000699545.1). Taxonomy (NCBI): domain Eukaryota; kingdom Metazoa; phylum Chordata; class Aves; order Podicipediformes; family Podicipedidae; genus Podiceps; species Podiceps cristatus. Next base: position 7,417 of record KL279912.1, on the reverse strand, counting down.
GAGACATATTCAATAAGTGTCATAAAGTTACTGTTTTAATTAAGATAAGACTGTTTTCATTTCTCTCATATGCATATGGGTTATGTAAGTTTTTATATGCATGATTATAAAGTCTTTTTTCCATAGGTGGTTGTACATTGGATAGACAATGTTGACTGAGGACTAGTTCATTCTGATCTTCTATATGTATGTGGATAGCCATATTTACTGTGTAGCATGTCAAATGGAGGCATTTCTGTGGTGCTCACTCTAACCCCATCATGTTCCCAATAACCAAAAAAAAGACTCAATTTTTATGTTGAACTTGAGAGAGAGAGAAATAGAATTACCACTGATTTTCACTTAGAGAACTAATGGGGAGAGAGAGTAAAACATCTCTTAAACTAAAGGGGAAAATTAACCCAATTACTTGCCTAGGGTCACAGAGGAATACCATAACAGAGGGAAGCAAATTCAGTTTCCAGGATGACTTATAAGAATGTATACCACAAAATCTTTACTTTTGTATTGTTTAGTCTGTTTTGCCAAAATTAGAAGAATGCACAACTGAGCAAACATCTTGTGGAAATAATTTGGTAGGTATAAGCAACCAGAAGTTCTTGAGGTTCAAAATTGTTGGAAAACCTTAACCGTACACATTTCTATCAGTAGTGTGTCTGCAGGTAGTAGACTTCTGGTGACATATTAGAAAAGTTCAGATGCTCAGTGCTAACGTATGTTCTTATATAAGGAAAGTATCTATTCTCTCTGAGCTTGCTGAAAAGGAGACATGATATAGGAATTAAAAAAAAAAATTTAAAGGAAAAAAAAAAAAAGTGCCATCTATTTGTTCCAGATCTGGCTTTGAAGATAGATCTAACATGAAGGGTAACAAACTCTCTAGATGTACCATATAAAAAGACCCCTCAGAACAGAAGATGGTATTCCAAAAAACGTGTTGAGCATCTCAAAGACTGAGTAATTAATCCATCTGATAAACTTCCTGATGGTCCTGCCATCATCCATAGACTCACCAGCATTTTGTGGTCCAAGAAATGGAAGCTGGGCAACAGGATGTTGAAAAGCATTAAATATTATTTGAATCTTCGCAACATATATTTTTTCTCTTTTGTAATAGTTTTGGGATTTTTTTAACAAAGTGCTAATCATTACTTTGATCAATTACTCCTTATGGGATCTTTTTATTTTCATAGACCCATGGAAATGGAAAATATTTGGAATCTAATTTAACTGTTTCATCTCCAACACCTGGAGTATCTGTTCTGTCTGTGCTGCAGTTTATGCTGCAGCACTTATTGCGGTGACTGGGAGAGGTTGTTCAGTGACTGTGCTCACCCAATGAACATGATTATCCAGTGCTTGAGGTAACCAAGACCTTTTCTTGGTGGTGCTGTGAAAGAGGTTTGGTACAATATTCAATACTTTCTGCAGTCTGACATTCACAGCCACTATACGTATATGTATGTATCAAAGACCATATAGCACTTACATCTGAAAACAGCATGTACTTTGAACATATTAAGCTTCATAAATAGGATAAATAGAGTAAATAAGGGCTCTTTTCTCCTTAGCAGATGATACCAAAGTAGTAAGACCCAGGAATAATTGCTCCAGATAAGGGTAGGAACTGATGGACAGAGGGGAAGGAGATCTAGTTCTGGGAACAGGTCATCTTTGGGGCTACCTGGACAACATGTTGATGTATTCATTTGACCCTGTGCTCAACAGGTACAAATCATCATCAAGGCTTGTCTAATGGAACAAGGAGCTCGTTCTGGGATTTTGGGGGTGCTTGGGAAGTTCGGTACATGTATTTTCAAAGCAAGTGTCCCTAGATGGCATTATTCCTAGGGCTTTCACAGGGTGTTGTGGGCGAGCAGCAGGCAATGCTCTGCCTGCTTTGGTGGTGGTAGTGGGTGGGTGGGAAAGTAAGGGCTCAAATGGCGAGGGAACTGGTTTCCTTACACTCGCTAATACTGCAGGATTATTTACAGAGACAGAGTCACCACTTGAAGCCAGGGGCTGCTGTCAGCTGAGCTCCTGGAACACCAGCTTGGCTGCAACTTGGTTGTGCCCACCTCTGTTCCAAGAGGGTGGGAGATAATCTGGAGAAATGTATAACACAATGACATGTGTGATTTGAGGATTTACATAGGGAGAGTGCTACTTGTTTCCCCTCTAAAGAGAAGCTGATTTACACAGCCTAGAAAACAAGTGATGCTTAGCAGAGGGATAACAGTATTTTAGTACATGAATGTCATGTAAAGGAGATAATTATGTGATTAATTGCACAGCCATATGAGAAACCAAGCTGTGCAGTAAAATCTCTCTTGTAATCCATCACAAATAAAACTTATTCTAGCCATTCGAATAACTAGCCTAATATATTCCTCTTGATAACATTATGATTTTTTTTTTTTTTTTTTTTACTTCATGTATTAATTTCCTGATAGTCCCCCTTCTATAACAATTTTGTTTTCTTTTCTTAAATCCTATCTTGGAGTAAGTCAGCATTTCATGATGGTTTGATATTTTGTGACTTCTTGGATTAAAAAAAAAAAAAGGACCTTTTTTACCCCTGGGCTTGGGTTTTTAGGATGGGACACACAGCTCTCACTTTTAGCCCCAAGACAAGCTCTTGGAAGTGGCCCTCAGTTTTGCAAAGCAGTTTTATGTCATTTGTTGAGATATTCATATTTTCCTCTGGACTCTGAACATACCTGTGACACGTCTTATTGTCAGCAGAGGTAAAGGCTAACTAGCTCTAGTAAAGTTTTTAAAAATTCCTTCATTTGTTTTCAATGACTCTGGGATAAATCTACTGGTATAGAATGGTGCAAAGGCTTTTTTTATCAGAAGTCTTGGATGCCTGCATTATCACTATAGCAAAGTCAGATATGTATTGGCCTTCATAATTAAACGTTGTCAAAACCTTTCTATGCTTATACATGACACAGATGCAGAAAAATACACTGGTTTTATACACTGTCTTTGGAGGTTTGTTACGTGGACATTCTGGTGCCAGAATGGTTATTACTAAAACAGATTTCTTCAAGGTCTGTTCTTCAGAGTTATCACTCTGAATGCTCATTTGTCCACCCGGGGCTATAGCTCTGACAGAGACAAGGTGAAGCAAAATCTTTGCTTTAGAAAAGAACTATTCAAAGTGATCTAAAATCCATTTCTAAATAAATATAAAAGCACATTGCATCTGGGAAATGGGAAAAAATAGTAATGCCTGTGCTCTGGGATGGAGAAAATGATGAACTGTGTCATTTCTGCAGTGTTTTGCCTTGTATTGTGTACATGCTGCGCTAGGAGACTTGCCTCTTGGGCAGATCACAGAAAACGGAAAGAAAGCAGATGCAAAGGTCAAACCCAGCTGAAATCCCTGCTAGGGCACCTGAGGTATTTGCTGAAAACAGCAGGCAAGGACCAGGCCTAGCAGGCCAGAAGCTGTCACCCTGTGAGAGGTTGCTGTTTCCCCGTGTGTTTGGAAGAATTCCAGTATCCATCAATCCAGAGCTGCATGAGGATTTGTGCACAGCTTTAAAGAAATGACATTATCTCACATTTACAACTTCCTCCAAAAGAAGGAGATAATTTTTCTCTAATCCCTAATCATATAGAAATGATGAAGTTTCATTGCTTCTACATTTCCCTGAAGCCTCAATCAATACCTCTTTACTTGACCCTCTAAGTAGTCTTTTTTTATTATTATTCTCAATAAATGATAAGCAAATTTCAGTTGCTGTATGTGTTGCAGATATTTTCAAGCACTCACAGCTACCAAAGGCAATCACCATGGAATACTTCTGTTTCTTACTCTTGGTGCAAATTCCCAGTCATGTATCTTTCTGTTTTTTTTCCACTTTGCTATTTGCACACAGAAAATAAATCCAGTACAATCTTTCTCTTGAACAGTGAGACCAAAACGATTTGCACATTAGGAGCATAGAGCAAAGTACATGCAGTTCCTGGTAACTAAAGACTATATTCATTAGTAGAGAGACACAGAACAAAAGTGATCGTGAGTCTGCAAGTGCAGCAGTCAGGGCACCATACCTGGGAGGGATGAGATTTCGGACAAGTCCCTGCTTCACTTAACAATTGTCCTAAAATGCTTTGTAGACTTAGATCATAGGGCCAGGGCTGCTAGTTAAACTGTGCAGGCAAAGTGATACACATACATGGCAACTATACCCCAGCCTCCCTACTTTCGCTCTTACTGTTCTTGGAAGAAAATATACTGCATCAAAAATGGTTAGAGTGTTTTTCTGGGAGCTGGGAATTATGGCGTCATGTTTTTTAGAGAAGGGATTAGCAATGTCTGTGGAAGCTTATAAGAAAAAATCTTGAGTACATAGCCTCTATTACCTTACATCTGTGACTGTTATTGGTTATTGCTGAAAACAGTGGATTTGGTTCTGGAAAATATAGTGGAAGGAGGGCATTGAATTGGTCTGTGTTCAAAGAAGAGCTTGAAAAAAAAATCAACATATGTTTTCCGTTCTTTTTGGTGAAAAGCTCTGGGTACTCTATTTAACTTTTTGATGATAAACTATAACTTCATCAGTGTAAGAATCAATATGATGAATATTTTCATAGAATGATTTTTCGTCAATCCAGGTAAATGTATAATAAAATCCAACATTTGTAATTTGAAGCCAGGCAAATTCAAATTAAAAATCAGGTGAATAGGTTTCATTGAGTGGCTATCTGATTAACCAACCTGTTTGCCTCTCTCCCCTTAGGTCAAGATGGCATATTTTAATTAAGTTAAATTTAGTTCAAATGGGAGCATATTCTGTAGTTTCTCATAGGGGTGGGTGCATTCATGCCCATAACCTCCCATCTATCTCTGTGATCCAAAGCTGATCAAAATGAACTTAGAACTGAGAATAGCACATCACCATGCGATTGTGTCAACCTCTTCTTGAGAAAGGGTTCGACTCCTTCGTTCTTGAAAAGAGAGGTTTAACCCCAGGAGGACATCTGAGCTGGGTAAGGCTCTCCCATATTGAAGAGGTAAGTCAAAGATGCAACACTTTTTCCACCACGTTTCTTGCAGGACCTGCAGGCACGACCTGCTCTGTTTGGCTGGGGCAAGGTGGAGTTCTGCTGACTGGAAGGGTGGGAAAGGGAACCACAGCCCTCATCCAGGCCTTCCGCTCTGCTGGGTTGGCTGATGAGAGAGAGAAGACAGTGGCAGAGGAGATCTGGAGAGTGAAGACTCAGGAACCTGACTAATATGGCAGATTTTGTGACTATATGAACAGACAACCAATTTGATATTCTTTGGTTGGTTGGTTGGTTTGGTTTTTTTCATAGAATCACAATGCTTAAACTACCTTTTAGTAGTTCAAATTTGCCTGACCTTCAATGTCCCTGGACAATACTAAGCATTTGGACATTCCTAAGCCTGAGCAGGTTTCTGAAACTAAATATATCAGGCATGGCCTGGAGGCATTCTCAGAGGCTAAACGCAGGACCTGATCCTATGCAAAGTCAGCCAGGGGCTATAGTATCATTATGTCTATTCCTTTTGGTATTCCCCTATAAAGTTAAACTGTACCTGTACTGCTGAATGCTTCTGCTCTGGGACTTTCTGGCCTGGTGATAAGCAGGCATTGCATTCCCAAACTACTCTTCTCTGGGACAGACTGGGCAGAACTACATTGCACAGCACCAAATCTACCATCTTTATTATTTTGTGCAGTTTTTCAGTTCAAAGCAACTTACTTATGTAATGCCAGAGCTCTGTCACAGTTTTATAGGATGCTTCTGAGAAAATCACTGATGTCTTGGAGGTTGCATACCCACCAAGGATAGTGATGGAAGATTACATTGGCTAGAGGGAACAAAACATGGTTTGGTTTGGTCTGCCCTTTTTGGGAGCAGTCTCTGTAGTGAACTGTCCCAAGAATTGTACCTGAATTTTGTGAAATGATGCTTATGTTGTGTGAATAGTCAGGGTGCAGAAATGAAGTGGGAGCTGAGACCTGCCTCATAGGGAAGAAGTAGGAAGCAGTTTTCGGGAGAGTTGATCTTCCTCCACTGAAGCTCTTGCCTTTTGTATTAATAACTGAAAAATTAAATATTCATCAGACCTAGGACGTTAAGAAGATGGGTTCACACATCCATCTTGACTTCTGTAAATGCCAGCATTTACAACTGCTAATTTGTCTGTCTCTTCCACCTCCTCTTCCATTTTTTCATCAGCTCAGTGATTCATCTGTAAATCCTAGAATTTTCAGAAGTCTAGTTTTGAGTCTTTAATAATTGACAGCTTTTGTGTCACTAGATATCTTCTGTGAGCATAGCAAGAGTTTATAAAACTGGTCTCAATAAACTGCAACATTTCAAAGTGACAAACTAGGAGAAAATAACCCAATTATTACCTCTACCTAGAAATCTTGTCTTGCTGATGTCCTTAGCCCATGGCAGCTATGATAACAATACCGAAGAAACTGGTAACACCTGCAACTACAGAATTTTATGGAGCTAGTCACTTTTGCTCACTGAGATCAAAATTATTGCCCAAAGCCCATCATCTAATTCCTTCTACCAGGATAGTTTCTGCTTGTAACTTTTTAAGTTGGTGAAGAGTTGTTAAACAAACACTGAGAAAACAGCATATAGGCATTAATTACAGTGAGGGAGATGTAATAATTCTAATTTTTTATTCTTCAGAAATAAACTATGGAAGTAAATGAAGTACTGTCCAGCAAACTAATTCACAGGTTCATTCTGTGAGTAAATCAAAGTGTACTTGATAATCCTCTCCTTATGTGATTCTTAGATCTTTTGCTTACTTAACAAACATTCATCTCCCACTCTGAAATAAATACATTTCATTAAATAAGTCACAGAACAGTTTAGAGGGCAACATACATACTACTTGTTGGATTAAGCTTTCATGGCTATCACTATGTCTTTTCTCCAAATTCTTTATACCTGCATGTAAAATTAGGCTCAAATAGCCTTATCTAGAGTATAAGAATAGGGGGTAAAGTACTAATTTCATAGTATACTATATATGTGTTCAAACAACATGTAAAACAGACACAGTTCCTGCACAGTCACTTGGTTAGGTGCTTTGCCAGGTGTATAGAATCACAGAATCATAGAAGAGTTTGGGTTGGAAAGGACCTGTGAAGGTCATCTAGTCCAACCCCCCTGCCATAAGCAGGGCCATCTGTGACTAGATTCCTTGACCCCCCCCCCCCTGCCATAAGCAGGGCCATCTGTGACTAGATCAGGTTGCTCAGAGCCACATCCAACCTGGCCTTGAATGTATCCAGGGATGGGGATTCTACTACGTCTCTGGGCAATATGTACCAGTGCTTCACCAACCTCAACATAAAAAATGTCTTCCTTATCTCGTCTAAATCTGCCTTCCTTTAGTTTAAAACCA